>WYDI02035524.1:0-39014 GCA_009867235.2 Psittacus erithacus
TTACTGAGCAGCAACTAAAAACATCGGTGTTATCAGTGCTGTTCCCAGGCTGAAAGTCAAAAACACAGCACTGCACCGGCTACTAAGAAGCAGAAAAATGACTGCTATTGCTGAACCCAGGACAGTTTGCTGCAGGCTGGTTAATGTGGGGGCGATGCTGATCATTCATCTTGGCACCAGCTGTCAGTTACTCCAAAAGCTGCCACACACCTGGAAATACACAACTGTGACTGATTCTCAGAAAAACATTTACCTTGGCACACTCAGTACAGAAAGGATTACCGTGCTCACCTCGGTCACTGTAAGTAATTTGTGCCCCTAACCACTGACAAACATTACAAATTGCACACCTGGAGCTGTTACAGACTTGATGTAGTCCAAGCCTATACTTCCCGCTCCCCCTTTAAAAACAGCTGCATAGCTCTGCAGCACTATATGTAACCTTTAACATAAGGCATAAAATAGGAAAGACAGGAAATGGCCTCAAGTTGCGCCAGGGGAGCTTGAGATTGGCCATTAGGAAAGATTACTTCACCAAAAGGGTTATAAAGTATTGCAACAGGCTGCTCAGTGAAGTGGTTGAGTCACCATCTCTAGAGGTATTTAAAAGACAAGTAGATCTGGCATTTAGGGACACTGTTTAGTGGTGGCCTTGGCAATGCTGGGTTAATATTTAGAACCAATGATCTTAAAGGTCTTTTTCAGCATAAATGACCCTAAAATTCTATGGTCTTTGGCAAAAATATGAATAAAAAATAAATTAAAAAATAAATAAAAAAGCAGTTGAGTTCTAATGAATGCCTACAACAGCAGAATAGTGGCTCATCTAACATCTGCACTGTTCGGCGGGAGCTGAAGCAGTTGTCCCTGGGATTAGTCTACACTATTCCCTTGCCCTGGATCTTTAGGAATGGTGGTGAAACAGGCCTCTATTCAGCACAAAGTCTTTCCAAGAGAGCCATTCACAGTTGGGAACTGGATAAAAACAATATTCCAACTATTTAGTTTAATTGCTTGGTTTGGGTTAATAGAGTCCAGAATTCCTATTCACAGGTGGTGCAAAGGTCTCCACCAGCCCAGCTGGTGGCAATCCAGTTGCCCTGCCATCACCTGCTACTTATTTAGCAATGTTTAAAAACCCAACTTCTTCTACTATATGTTCATGCTTTTACATGGACTGTGATCCCAGGCATGCTGCTGTAAAACCTGGGCATCTTCCCTTATCATCTTCTCAGGCTGCAGCCCCAGATGGAAGAGTGATGAAGGGAAGTTTTAACAGCTTTGCCACAACACTGCACATGTAACATTGAGCTTTTTTGTCCAGAACCATCCTGGAATACCCTGAACCAGACAGGCTATGTAGCTCACAGTCTTGCATCCTCACTAGCAACACAAGTAACTTCAGCAGCAGCCTAAGGTAACCTGAACAGCAGAGAAGCTCTCCTGAAGTAGTGGGCAGAAAAGACAGTGTCTTCCTACTTCACATCCCAGCTGCAATGAAGAAAACCCCAAAATCTAATCCATACCACTTAGCTGTAGTACAACATGCTTCAATAGGTGCTTAATTAAAAACATACAAAAAAGGACCTATGCCTTTTTGTCCTACACAGCAGAGGGCACAAAACATTAAAAAATACAACTTAAACCACAGGACAAAAAGTCAGCATAAACTACAATAGCTGTAATAAATATCAATTACTGATAATTTCAGTTAATTGCCACACAGTTAAAGGGACTGCAGAGACACATCAGTGTATGAAAAGTCCCAAGGGGTGATAGGCACGTGCACATTTATATATATTACATAGTATTGATGGCAACCACATGATAATTTACAATTTATATTGTTTCTAGCAAATACTTTTGATCATATCACCAAGTCTTTGGCTCCTAACCCATCTCTGCAGAATTTCCTGAAGCAGTAGAAGAGTTGGACCAGAATCACTTCACTCCTTTACTTAGTTTCTTATTTCCTTTCAAGTCCATTTACCATACGATTTCTCAAAAGTAAAAAAAAAAAATAAATTAAAAAATGTAAAAAAAAAAAAAAAAAGAAAGAAAGAAAAAGAAAAAAAAAGTGGTTTGGGTTTTTTTAAATATCTGCCTTTCCCTGGCTTTATAAAGCACACAGATCCTTGGTAGTTAAACACAGATTTGCTACTAGATCATCAAGACTGAGTTCCTGTGTGTCCTAGGCCTAGGAAGCACTAGCCAGCTGTTCTCCTTCGAGGCAAATTACTTGTGTTTTACTAAAGCACAGCTCCTAAAAAGGTGTTATGTCTGAAGGCTACCAATGAAAATCTCAATTGTACACAGGTATCTGTGTTAATGATTACCAAACGCAGTGTTAAATATTAATGTTGTATCTACCTGCATTTGTCTGGTTTCAGCTTCCAGTTATAAATTCCTTTGTATACATATCCTGATCGCATTAAAGAGCCTGTTAACACCCAAGCCCTCTCAAAGGCAATGAAACAATGGAAACCTACCAGTCTTTCTGCTGCCCTCATGTTTAATCATCAGTCTCCTTATAATTATTTTCAGGTCTCTGAAGAAAACACTGAGCGGCACTAGGCTTGGTTCAGACTTTGAAGAAACCAGCTAAAAGTCTTCTGCATGCTCCCTATTCTTTCTTTACATGTCTCAGATACGTAGCTTCATATTCTCTGCGCGTAGAGTGCTTGGGGTGTTTTTAAACAATAAGTTCTTTGGTAGCCAGTCACACATTTTATTTTAAACACCTAAGAAAATGTCATCTACCCATTAATTTTTAATCAAGTAAATTGTTAGTCTCCTCAAAGAACACAATTTGACTTGACAAAGCATATTTTATATAATTTGTAAAGAAGGTTAATATTATTACTGGCTGTCTGTATGAAAACATATCTACCAAAATAGATCTGCCAAATCAAACTCTCCCTAACAGGACAGTGTTTCTTGCCATATTTTACAGACAGATGCTGTGAGTGTATTTGTCTCTGCTTTGAAACAAACTCCCACCAATATCTCCTCTTCGCTTAATTGGATTGGATGCTGTGCTACATACATTCAAGATCCTGCAACTCTGAGACACTTAAAACAAGTAGAACTAAGTATTTGATTAATATTTAAACATAGCAAAACTGCCAAATATTGCAGGAGATAAGTTTCTTGAGCAAGATTTCCCTGACAGGATACCAGTAACTTCCACTGAAAGGAGCCACTGATAGTTACTTGTATCCTGAGGGGGTGAATCAGAGCCCTGGAGATCTACTTAGTTTTCTGCTTTCTATGCACATAAAAGCAGAATACATAACAAGGTCATGACAGGCCGAAAATAGCAAATCTTCAAGCAGTTGCAATTCAAATAGATAGCAGATCTGCTGGAAAGCAAGCAACTTGACCAGAATGCAGAATTCCTGAAGATCAGTGCTTTTATAGCGTTTTAAATTTACAACCATTTTTCAAAAGTCAAGAAAAACATTAGGTACATACTTCTCAGGGTTTTCCACTTCTTCAGTAACAAAATTGAGGTAAAACCTAGAAAAGAATTATAAAAACTATTAGAAGGGCTTGGTAGATTTTGATTCTGTATTTCTTTCCCAAAGAATCAAGAAGATGCTTCTAGTTAAGCACTGCTGTTAATTATAGTCAACTTTGCAGACTCATGATTGGATTAAGGAGAGTGTGAGATTTCATGTTCCTTCAGCCTCATGCCCAGGAAGGGAATTCTTAGGAAAGATAACAAAGCAGAAAAAAAGACAAAAGCTCTTCAAAGTCAGTGTGGATTTTTTTTCCCCAGCATACCAGGCATATTATGGTTTACCCTAACCTTATACGTAAACGCACACACATACCCTAAAGCATCATAATCCGTTTGTGGTTGTAGCCTTTTACAATTTCAGGTTATATTGGCAAAAATTCCCATCAAGGTACTCAGCAAAGACTTCTTTACAATAAAAATAAACAAAGCCTCAAAAAAACCCTCCTAAAACCAGTATTTTGACACTATTGTGTCATATATGATCACAAACCCAGGCTGCTAATCCTGTGTGCTCTTGCACGGCCTCCTGTACAAGTTGCTCTCTGGTCATATTCCAGCCGCATATAAGAGATAGCTATGTATGGGAATTCATAGGCACTATTCATTGGGCACAGCCCTGCATACAAAGCAGCTGTAAGCCTCAAGGTCACTAAACCCTCTGTTCTGCATTTATTAGCACTCGATCTGCTCATCAGTGGATCGTACAGGTGTGCCTGGCTCAGATGTGGGCACAAAGTCACATCCTGGCTATTTAAACAGAGCAGTCAGTAAAGTGCTTATACTGGCTTTCTGCTTTTACGCAGGAAGACAAATGATACCTGACCAAAGAGCGCTACAGTCAATAAACAGATGGTACCTTAGCTGGCAGAAAGTCTGTGAATCTTTTCTCCATCACAAGTCTTGGAGCAGATCTGAGTTAGCAGAACGATTTAGAGCTTGGTTTGTGGTTTTGAAAAAATGTGATTTTGTGACTGAGCACCAAATGCTGTAAAAACTAGACTTGCCATATATAGAACCACCTCAGTACTTGTTTCTAAGCTTGATATTGCACAGAGCACAAAAGAAGAGGTTAGGGTAGTTCAAAGAAGAAATGACTTTCAAAGAATAAGACATTCAGCTACTTCTTTCTGGTCTTAGTACTGTTCTAGACAGAAGTAACCTGACAGCCTGGCATCAGTGATGCAGAGACATGCTTCCTTGCATTCTTTTCTGTACTTGTCCTTTTTCACCCATAATTTTATATACCAGATAGTCTACACTTTCTGTTCACACGGATGAGCCCACACATATAGAAGAGATAACACCTTTGGTTTGTTCTTTAAAGCTCTGTCATTAAAAGTTAATAGCCTCATAGGCTATGCATAAAACTTTGCCTGCATCCTCAGACATAACCGCAACACTTGTAATACTCCTTCACATTCAGCTTATTGGATTGATTTAGCCCCATGAAACTGTTAGTGCAAGGGTATTGACACTTCACTTAATGGTCTGCTCTCCTATGCTCTGAGGTAATCAATTTGAGTTGGTGACAAAGATAAATAGGCAGCTGGAAAGAACCACTAGCCAAATTAGATCTTTTCCTGCTAATTTCTTTTATAAGTAGCAAATAAGAACCTTGAAATAAAAGTCAGAAGGTGCAAAGGAAAAACAGAGATTATTTTTATTGCAGGGATTTGAAACATTTGGTGGAAAATGAAAAGAAATGAGAACGAAGCAACAGAATAACAGTATTTTTAATGTAACACTTTACAGCAAACAAACTGTACCTCAGTGAAGAACAATATTAAAGTGCTCTTAGAATTGCATTCATACAGAAATGTACAGTTAGGCTAAAATTTTAAAAGCAAGAAACCATCACATGTATGGATATGAGAAACAAAGGCAGTTGTATGAGAGAGAGGGAAGGTAGAGACTGCCTGAATAATGAGTTAAATTGCCTTGAGGCTTCAAAATAGCAGGCTTTCATATATATATAGGTTATATATATATATCTGTAACATAAATATATATATCACAGATAAAGGGTTTAGATTCTCTTGGATTCCCCCACCATCACCATTTAACATAAAAGCTCTGTTCAGTATTTCAGCATGCATGTTTATAATACTCCTGCAATCTGGGTGTTACAGACAGACAGAGAACTTAAATGCTCAGCCCATTGTCCCTCCAAATTAAACATACAAATCCCTTATCTCTCTGCCCTGCCTTTTTATGCAAAGTGAAGGAACTTGGCTGCCTGTGAAGCTATGGAAAGGAAAGGGAAGACCTGCAGACAAAGCTGCCTCAAAATAAGCCTACTCTGTGCATTGTAGTCATCTTTTTCCCCCACACTGCTGCTGCAGAAGTATGTTGGTGCTGTGCAGTGTGGAGCCCTCACTAAGCATGAATAAATCGTAAGGCAGATTTGAAGCAGCAGTACCTTTCAAACCAGCTGCTGCGTACTCTGGTGGGGAAAGGGAAAGAACTTGAAATAAAGTTCTGAGGAGGGTACTTGAAGACAGATTCTCATATCTTTGCTTACAGTCAATAGCATTTGACTTCCACAGAAGCCAGCTGCATTTCTTGTAAAGTGAGGTCCAATTCTCCCAGAGCAAAAGGCATAAGAATCTGGCATTTTATCTTGTTTTGTGGTCCATAATGATGTTATCATAGTTTGCTTCTCATTCTTCAAATACTGCTTTTACAAAGCAAAGGCTGAGGTCCACACAACTTTGCAACAGTCCCTAGAATTATTTTTCATGTAATTACTTACTTGCTCAACAAAAATTAAAGCTTCATTATCTCTTTTATCCCTTTATCCAATTACTTGATGAAAATTTACAAACATTCCTTTCTTGTTGCCTTTATTCCTGGTCTTAACAGAAATAAAAGTCTGAGGGTTGGTTTTAGGTTGTTTTTTTTTTTAGTGTTCAGTGCATGTTTACTTACTGCACACTGGAGAAGAAAAACATTTTCTTTGTAGAGCTGCTTGCAGAATAACTACTGAGCATATGGAACAGTGCTGAGATAGACCCTTACTACATGATGCAGTTCAAATATGATGCTCATTTCTTCATATAAATAAATCTCTTCATTAGAGCATATATAGTGTTTATTTTCAGGATAAATACTCACAAGTTTCAACAACTTACCAGCCTGAATAGGCATACATTCCTGAATAGAAAGCAAGCGGTAAACCCATAACACTGGCATCATTCCCCGCAAAGGCATTCTTAAAGTGCTGCGTTTCTCCTGCAACATCAACAAGAACAATATTGAAACATAAGCTCTTTTGTCACCTCCTACTTTATAACAAATAAATATATTACACCATGCAACATTCAATCACCCAGCAGCTCACTAACTTCCGGCTCTGCCTTTGACCCTAAATTCTGACCCAACCCTTACAGCTGTAAGCTGCTACTGGCTGTAAAGGTTTTGTGGTGTCGCTAAGTCATGCAATAGCAGAATTTGACCTATTAGGCTGTTTTCAAAGCATTCTGAGCTTGATGACACTCACTTCACTGTCATCTCTAGCAGTGACGTATAACAACATGGCAGAGCAGAATGAGCTCTGCTGGTTTATGCTGTGGAAAAATTCACTTGTTTAACATTTTAATCAGAAAGAACACTGCTAATATTTCACTCACAAGGAACATTTTTTAGGTAAATAAACCAAATATCTCTAACACTAAAAGATTAGTAACTCCCTTTATAATTGGTATTGTGTTAATATTACACTAAGCAAGAATTACAGACCTATAAATGCAAACATTTAAGAGTTACGTTATGCTCTTACTCATTTACAAGGTCCTGTATGGTTTCTAAGACCTCCCTACAATATCCCAGATTTCCTGAGAAGCAATGATCCTCCAGTGAAAAGGAGCAGGAAGAAACAGAATTCATTCAGACTTAAATTAGCAATAGGTCAAATCCTCTACCCTTTACTCAGTTTTTACAATCCTCAGTATAAATTCCCACCAAAGAAGAGGCTTTTTGGGTAAGGAAAGAGATGCAGTCAGAGGCAGGACCCCAGTGGGGAGCCAGGAACACTATCCAAGCTACTTAAGGGCAGCAAATCCCATCCAAGCCTGGGTCCGGCCTGCTTCAAAGGTCTAGGAAAAAAGGGGCAGATGGGAACAGAGGGGCATTTTGCACATGAAAGGAGGTAAGGCAAGAGGCACTGCGGCTGCCAGAAAGGAAGTGAAAAACACGAAAACAGAAACAGTGACTCAGTGGAGTGCTACACAGGAAAACTTTTATTTCAGAGTCTATTGCTAACCACAGAGAGCCGCCTGTCCCTGAGCAGCTGAGCTCACCGCAGAGCCTAGCACTGCACACTGTTGACTCAGAGAGGAGGGTTTGAGCAGCACCACAGAAGAGCATCCCAGGGACAGAGCCAACAGCCATGATAATTTTTTGTTAGATGAAATCTGCCACCAATTAATTAAAAAGCGCTCCCCGTTCTGGCTCTCTGCTCTGAATGGCTGCTTCTGCTCCCTGCAGTTACTTTCTAGCATTATTGTAAGTAGAGCGAGCTAGGGCCTCTCACCATCTCACACTCGTTGCCGACAGGGCTCTAATGGAAAAGCCTCTTCAGGCAGCTGAGCATAAACCAGTGAAAACAGTTTCTCTGCCGGCATGGCTTCACTGAAATAAATTCCAGAGAGCCAAGGAAAGGCTCCACAGCTGTGTTTGTGCTGGGTGCTGCTGGGGAGAGCAAAGGTGTGTTTTCACACTCCTTGCTTATACAGCAACATTGATAAAGTCTGTAGAGTCAGTCTGTCCTTCCAAACACTTCTGATCTGCTTTCCTATGCTTGGGTTAGTCCCAGACTACTGCATTTAGCTGTGTGCTTTAGTTTTTCACTTGGAAGAAGTAAAGCGTGCCTGCAGCATGAGCATCCAAGCACTTGTAAAGAGGAAGCCCATGAAAGCAGTATCTGACTACAGTTTTTCTTCCCAGTACAGCATTTTAACTCCACAATTTACTTCACCAAAGCAGTAGAACCACATCCATGATACCATTTCTTTCATATATTCCCCAATACTGAGTCTCCTGCACCACCACATAGCCAGTACCAAATAGACTAGGCACTATCCCAGTTAAAGGAGACATACTCTGCCCCAAATAGGCATGTGTTCTGGGGTGGGATATACCTATTTGTCATTAAAACCCATCCTGCCCCTGCCACAAAGTTCACACCAAAGGCAAATTACAAACAGCAATCCTGTTGCTTATTTAAAACATAACTCTGATCTGAATAGACTCATTGGCATGCTGAAGGAAATACCAGTTCATCCCAGTGTAGTTCCACTTCTAATCAATTACATGACAGTACAGAGCTTCAGTTAAGCAAGCACAGACTAATTAAGAGATTTTTCTGCTATAAGCATTATTTGGTGGAGGCAGGTGGGGAAAGACTGGGGAGGGTAAAGATAAAAGCACTTTAAGAGCATTTACTTTTCATTTCATACCTCTAATTAGCTGGATAACTCCAGGGACTATAATTATCAGAATTGCTGCAAGTTTGCAAAAGGTAAGGAATATCTGTATGCGAGCACTCCAGCTGACACTTGTGCTATTCAGGACCATCACCAGCGCTGCAAGGGGAAAAAGAAAAATCAGAAAGAAATAGTCATGCTGCTGAAATTGTCACAAAATTCTTCACCAGCAGAGAGGCTGTACATCCCATAGATTCTGATACATTAAAGGAAACACACCCTGATAACCTTCTCCAGCTTCCGCCATTCTCTGCCTGGCTCCCTCCCCACCAAATTACAGCTTCATTTACCCAGAATTGTTACCTGCTGGCAAACAACTGGCTGGCAGGGGCCTGCCTTGAATAAAAGAAACTAATTGCCCAACCCTTGTCACTCCAGATTTCTGTATCAGTGCCACTTTGAGTAGAGATTTGCATTTTCAGAAAACAATAACAATTGATGACCATATTAACTTTCACACCCACATTTAGCTCCCACATAAATTGGTCACTCACTCACTGCCTTATTTATCTTTGCTCCTCTTTTCCACTCTTTCTCCTCTCTTACTGCTGTACCACCAGATATACAGGAAGGCAGGAATGCAAGTAGCATGCCAATCCTTGCTGGGAATCGGTGAAGAAATAGAGAGTTTTAACTTTTGAAAACAAAACCCAGGTCTGCAACATGTAGAGACATAAGTGAGAAGGACTTTTACACCCTGTCTGCTTGGCTCACATCTTCTGGTTCAGGGAGGTCATCTTCTGGCCTTTACTACAGCACTGATTGACAGGAGGACTTACCATTTGGACTTACAGGTAAGTCTTATCATTTGAGTGCCAGTTATTCTAGCTTATTTAAACTATTACCCTGGAAACACATAATCAGTAAAGGAGTTTACATTATGGGGTTTTTTTTAAAGTACCTAAAGAATGGAAAATGTGAGTCATTTCACTAGATAAAAAGTCCTGTTCCCCCTCTGCTGCTGGGAAGGAGAACATAATCAAACAAGCCTTCTGACTTATCTCCTCTTTCTTGCCATCATATGGAGCTAATGAATTAGCTCCTCACCAGAGTCTTCCCATACTTCAAACTCTTTCAAGAGCACTGATTCATCTATATCATCAGCCATATCAACACATCCTGGGGCCACATAAAAACACAAGTTGCCATCTCCTGCCAGAGTCTGGGAGCTGGTTTGTAAGAGCTGGCATTGTAAATCTGGCATGGTACAAATTTTCTGGCAGCAAACCAGACTGATTTATCCCAAGACTTTCATACAGATTCTGTTCACCAGCAAGGCCAAAATATACATATCATAAAAAATTCTCAGTTTAAACAAAAGTTTAATGGAAAAGGAAGTAAATTCCAAGTAATCTGTATTGCAAAGTATTTTTCAGATATTTTTAATCAAATAAAAATGCCAGGGGAAAAAAAAAAAAAAACAAACATGAAAAGTGTTTCTTGGAATTTTTATCTGGGAGGAGATGGTCCTGCTTTCAAATGTACAATTTGCAAAAGTCAACATAAATTCACAACATCACTTAATGTGAATTTTTTACCAGGAAAAGATCTTAAAGGTCAAAATATTTTTCCAGTTCTGTATTTCACCATATTTTGGAACTGAGGCATTCTTATCTAAGTCACAAAGTAGTCACTTAGACTTCTGCGAAGTACCACTTGAGATCCAAATACTTATTTTTCGCTTTATTACTCCCATGTATACATATACTTGGCAGGAAACCAAAAATCCCAGGGGCCTGATTCATTACACTGCTGTCCCGGACATATCTTCGCTTTTAAATGCTGAAAGATCTCTTTTGGTTGCTGCTGAATATTAGCACTGATTAAGTGTCCTCCTTTTTCTCTCAGGGCTTGATTACCAGGAAGGTTAACAATTGTCATTTAAGCAAAACTTATTCAAGATATTCATTAGACCAACAGTGTTTATTTATAAAGGACTTATAAAGACAATTCAATACCATAAACAGGCACTGGCTTATTTCAAATTTCCTAGAAAGTTCAGGATATCATACCTTTCTTTCCCAGAAGATGAAGCCCAGTCAGAGACCAGGCTACAAGAAAATATCAAGGAAGAGTTTCATGTGTAAGAAAGTATCAGATATTGACACCCAGCTTATTCAGAGCTCAAGCTGACTGCAGCTGCCTGTTACTTTACACAGGTCAGAATAGGTAGCATGAGCACCCTCCCTGCAGAGAGCCCCCCTCAAGGTTTTCTAATGCATTGATTTCACCTTTATGATACACATACAAGAATGTCACTGCACAGCAAACTTGTACAAACTCTAAGGTCAACTCCCACAGAAACTCAGAATCTTCCTTGCTGGCCAGCCACTCACGAATCGCAGCTCCAGATCTGTTAGAGAGCTACACTAGCTTGAAAATAAAAAAGGCAGGCTGGTATTTTCATGAAGGCAGTCTGATCACAAGCAGTGTTAAAACTTCTCCATTCCCAACTGTGAGCCCAAGCCAGCCAAATGTTTCATCTGAAGCTTACTAATGAAATAGTGAAAGCAAAATGGACACTGCGAGGACCTTCATTTAAGTGAGAAGCTGAAGGGACACTACACCTGCACAGTCCAGCGCACAAGCCATTAGTTTTGATGGTCCTCTGTAAGAGTAAGTCCTTCACAGTGTTAGACAACTCCACAAATATAGCAGTTCAAGCTGGAGGGCCGGGACTTAAGTTCTTATAAGAGTTAAGACTGATTTGGTATTTTGGGGAATTTCATTTTATTGGACTTAATAGGCTACAGGAATTTACATCCTACTTATTTAGTCTTAGCACTTGTACGAGCATAACAGACATACAGGTATATAGGGCTTATACTGTTATCATGTATCAGCACCATACTGGTTGTATTAGCAACTGGGTAGCAAAAGGAAACAGAGGAGTCATGAAGAAAGCTGCTAAAGACCAGGAAAAGAATATGACAGCTGTGCCAGGATTTAAGAAGGAAATTTTATCTTGGGACTGTAGTCATTACTGAGCACATCACTTCTATGAATAGGGCCTTAAGGAGATGCTTCAAGAAACTGATTGCAGACACTTTGATACAGAATCACATCGAAGATCAGAAGGAAGCAGCAACTCCCCAGACAAAAGGACAGTGAAAGGAGGACTCATGTCTAACTTTGCTAACTAGAAGTCAGGCATCTAGCATGACTGCATCCTCAGTGAGGATACAGTTACCTCCAGAGGATGAATAACATCTCTTTCAGGCACCCATCTCAGATGAGACGAGTTGTCTTCAGGAAGCATCTCTTCCCCTCTTTCTCCACAGGGAGCATAGACAATTACCTTAAACTAAACACCTAACTAAAAGCAAAATGAATCCTGACCGATCAGAATAGGGAGGGAAAATAAAATGGGGTTCATGAGCAATCAAACACAATGGTAACAAGAAACATACAGCTTTTCACAATCTCTTTCCTTCACACAGCCACAGCTATAGCTGGATAACAAAACCTAATGGGAGAAGTAACAGCAAGCATTACATTTTGGCCTACTTTTGAAGACTACTGTACCATTGCCTCAGCGGGAAACCAAGGTAACTGCCCTCCCCTCACTTGTCAGGCTTTTAGGGCCAAGACATTCACACATAGCAAAAAAAAAAAAAAAAAAAATTAAAAAAAAATACCCTCAATTTGCAGATCCTAATGTGTCAATTAAAACAGTCACAGAAGGCACAAAAGCACCCATCAGAGCAGCTTTTGCTATCCCTGCAAGCCAAGAGATGTCTTAATTTGAACTGCTTGTCTGAAAACTGTCAGCAGTAGAGAGCAACATTTGCCATGATAGGGAAGAAAAAAAAGCAACTAACTGTAAACTCACATACACACCAAATTTATGCCAATAAAGCTTTGTGCTGGAGTATTGGCAAGCAAGCACTGATAGATGTGTACAGCTGACCTTCATTTTCAAGCATAACACTGCCTCTAACAGCTAGTTTTTAACAGCCTTACATTTGAGGGGTTTTCGCAAACCTCCAAAAAAAGGGAGGTATTTTATATTATTGTAGTGTAAAATGCCCAAAATATATGAATGAGTATTAAAACTTCAAAAATGTGCAAGTTGTCTCAATTTTTGATAGCTCAAACCTGTTCATCTGCTTTCTGATATAGAGAAAAGATTAGAATATTTGAGATTGCTTATCTATTCAGGTTACATATTGATAGTACAGTTCAATACCTTTGCACAGTATAATTTATCCCTTCCTGTTACCAATATATTTAAGTTTACCATTAGCAGAAGAATTGAAAGATACAAGAAAAGCAATATATGAAAATAAGCAGGTTTTGCACTGTCTACCACTATGCTTTGCAATCATGACAGGATGTTTCTTCATTGTAAGAAACAATAAATATGGAGTCTACCAGCTTTCACATAAATAGAAAAATAAATTTTTAACTTTTTCTCCTAAACAAACCAGCTTCAGCATCAGAACAAAGGTGGACAGTACTCCTTCTGCTTTGTGTTCTGAGGCTTTTGTGTCCAATTCAAGTAAAGCTGGCATTTGGAAGGCCTCTCCTCCTGCTTGTATTTTCTTCAGCTGTCCTTCCTTATGCTAGGGCACATCCAGGTTCTCTCTCTTCTACCTGGCCACTTATTTTCATAAAAATTGTAGTAATTAGATATCTTTGAGCTGTCTGCTCTTCTCTCCAGTACTGACCAAGATATTCATATCCAGTGTTTGCCTAGGTTTTTCTCCTTGCAGAGATTCACTTGAGAAATAGAATCATAGAATAGTAAGGGTTGGAAAGGATCTTAAGATCATCTAGTTCCAACTCCCCTGCCATGGGCAGGGACACCTCACACTAAACCATGTCACCCAAGGCTCTGTCCGACCCAGCCTTGAACACCACCAGGGATGAGGCATTCACAGCTTCCGTGGGCAGCCCTAACTATTCTATGATTCCATTAATCTCACCTATCACTCTACCTATACGCAAAACATTCATAACAATTACTTGCCCCACGGCAGGGGGCTGGAACTAGATGATCTTAAGGTCCTTTCCAACCCTAACTATTCTATGATTCTATGATTACCACCACAACAGCTAATTCTTACCCTATGAGAGTAACAGTCATGCTCTGGGATCCCTGAGCTTGAGTGTAGCATATAATCAAAAACTACTACAAATGAAAGTCCACTGTAGAGCGTACTGCAAATAATAAAGATCAAGCCTCTGACGTGCCACTCTCTTCCTCAGCACTGTCCCATTCATCACTACAACCTTTAAACAAGAATCCCTTCTTTCAGTGACATGACAGCTCATCCTACCTGTGCTATACAGACCCGTGCTCACCACAGAAGCACTCTGCTGTGAACTCCTCTCTCCCTTTATGCTATAATTATTTCAGTATAACTCTCTCCTCCCAGCCCCTCCCCTTCCCCCCCCCATGCTACTTCTTTGTTTAATTACTTTGCAATACCCTGGCTTATCCCGCAAATTTTCAATTAAATTAAAAGCAATAAAAACCTATTTTGAATTGTTCACTTATTGTGCTTGAATCACAGGCACTTAACAAAATGCTTTGATGGAGTCCTCACTTAACATTCCTTGTGTCTCAGTGACCTTGAAGTTACTGAACATCTGCTTCACCCTTATCTTGCACTGAAATATTTTAGACAGATGCAGCTATAAAAAGTCATTGACCTCAAAATTTAAGCCCTTTATTCAATTATTCCTATGAAACCTATAGTTTCTGCATAATTGAGTTAGAAAGAAATGTGGTCACATACTGATTTTTTTAACACTGTGCAGAAGGGAACTCTTGTCAAGAGAGTGCCTACAAAAAAACCACGGTAACCTGGAGACCTGAAATTTCAATGTCAATTGAACTCCCTACCCCAAAGAAGGAAAAAGGCATCTGAACCTATTACCGTGAAAACTGAAGGGGTCTCCTGTGTGCCTTTGATCATTTTGCATGTCTTAATTCCTTTTTCCGGTCCTTTTGTTTCTGAGATGTGCATTGACCAAATTGAAAGGAACAATCCCTTACTAATTACTCAGGTCCACTCAGCACTCTTCTCTCAGCACAGCTGAATATGAATGTGTGCACACTTGTGCAAGGAGCATCATAATCAGGGACCAGACAGAACAGGAAACAAGCCTCTAGTGCTAAAGGCACAGTGCTCCAGAGTCCCATTTGCATCATGATTTGTGCCTTCCTGTTTCATACCTACACCAGCTCAGGTACGCTAAAGTTTCTGGTCTTGGGGTAGCCTCCATCCTTCCACTGGCAATTACTGATTGTCTGTAGCCCTACAGGGTCCTTTTCACACTAATTTCAAAGTCAGCAAGAGTAAGATGAGCTGCTGGTAACAGATATGCATTTTCACCAAGCTTCACACCCTTTTCCCAAAGTCATCAGTTGGGCTTCTGCTTCCCAAACTGCAAGTGCCCCAATAAATTTTATTGCTACGAAGGACAGAGTGGCACTAGGGAAGATGATCTCCTGTTGCCTGTGCTCCACTCAAGAGAACTACATTTCTTCATGGCATCATACTTGGAACTCAATTGCCTCTTAAAACAGAGGTAGAGCAAAGCACTTTAAATCAGGCAATCATTCTTCCATATCTCTAGCACTGGCTCACCATCTCTTAGAGACTAAAATTGCTTACACAAAAGTAATGAGAGTTCTGCCATTAATTCAAGTGGCAACAGAATCAGCCTTGGCAACAGATTTTGCCTGCCATTAATAAAGGCTGCCATCCTCTTTACTACTGTGTATGTTCACGAACACACATACCCAGGCAAAAAGCCACACCAATGCCCTTGACACTGGATGCACAGTCCTTCTGTAATGATTCATATGAAACAAATAACTGTTCAGTGTGCAATTACTTCCTTCTCCCCCAATTTATATCAACTTTACCCTTCCCTTAAACCTAAAATTAGATACTTACTGATGCCAACAGCTGTAATAAGTTTAATTGCAAGTTCTGGGATTTCACACTGCATAAAGAAAGGTTCCAAAATGTAACGTCCAAAGGCCAATGATATCACTGCTGTGGCAGCAGGGCTAAGAGTAAAAACAACAAGAAAAATCACAAAGTTAATCCGCAATAGATAATATCCTTATGGGATCATGCTGTATTATCACAGAACTGTGGTGGGTGCTTGTAACATGCTGTGGTGTACTGGGATCTCTCAATGTATCAGGGAACCATAAGCAATTTAGTTTTGCTCAGCTGTTCTGATCTTGACAGCAGCACTTCTTACCAGGATTATTCTTGCAAATTCCATACTGTAAAGCAGCCGTAAACAGAAAAGAAAGGTATCAATAGAAATCTTCATTCACTTTCTCAAAGTGAACATGGCCAGAATTAGAATACATGGGCAAAACTCCAAGTAAAAGTCATTGAGGAGTGAATTTTAGTGGCCAGCTATATCTCACCACCCCCCAGACACAAGCAAATTAATTTCAATCAAGCTGAGAATTCTGCTATATTGAAATAAGTATCTCAAACCCACTCAAAGCTGTTATTAAAATCTGAGACTATGCAAAAAATGAATGAAAATGGTATTTCCTAAAATGCGAACAGAATTTCTTTTATTGACTGACAACTTCCTAGCACTGCAAGCGAAATCAAAATTCCTTGAAACATAGAAAGCACCCACCATGAAAGAAAGAAATGTGAAGGCATGCAGTTGTTGCCTTTACAAACTCGAAATACACAATGTTCATACAGCCTTTCTCTTTGAGATGAGCTAAATGTCTGCCAGAAGCCTTAGCACTGACACATATTAACAACAAATTACCCTGTGTCTCAGATCAGACACTCTGCATTCAACAGTTCCAGTGACCTGTTCACATTTGGTTTGGGAGGACACTTTCAACCCTTCTCACAACAGCTGGTGGCTTTGGTGTTTCACCTCACACACACACAATAAGGACAAAAGGGAATATGATTCTGCCTTAAAGGATTTTTGTGTTAAACAAGAATCCATGCAAATTTCTTGTGGAAAAAAAAGATCCAGAGCATTTGATAAAGTAATGCCTCACCTTACAGAATTTGAATACAAATACAGTTGCTAAATATGCTATAGAACCGTGCAAAAATTCTGCAGGGAAGCTATTAGTCTCCATCAAACAATGAAGGAATTTTCCACAGAAGAGTTTTGCCCTTGAAACAGAACTGACTTTCTTAGTGCTATGACTCAACCAAAATGTCACACATTGCACTGGACCAAACTGCAGAGCAGCAAAAGCCGGAAGATTTTTCCTCTGAAAGTTTCTGTGTGGACAAATCAGGGCTGTGGCTTGTGCATCCTCCACACATGAGCACTGTTCCTCTCACTGGCCAGCAGCTGGCTTTGCAATTTTTGCCTTTGTTCAGGGACCAAACTCTGTGTTGGATTTACACAGACATTTTATGACTTTACCTGGGTGCAATATTTCTAATTTACATAAGATCACCAGGATTCCCTCCAGCTTTTCAACACTTCAGGCTGCCAAAAGTAGTTGAAGTGTCCTAGATCAGATGAAAGATCAGATCTTTGGAGCTTTCCCAGGCTTTTTTTTCCCTCAGTCCCAGCTCCTTTTTCCAGAAACTGAATTTTTCCCTCTCATTTTAAGACAGGCCTTTTTAAAGAGGCAGTCGTTGCTATCCACACCACTGTTTTTAAAAACATAGCTCCTAAATTATACTTCTCATAGCTGTGTCTCTTGCATTCACATGTTTTTGGGAGAAAACGTTGCTGGCACCTTAGTCAACCAGTGGAGGTGGAAGTTGAAGGACTGGGACATTTTCCTTTTGATCACAATCCTAAGGACAGGCTGGTAGCCCCTAACTACTGCGTGTTCAGGAGCGGACAGGAGGGGCAACAACAGCTTTTATTGAAGGGCAAGGAGTACAAAAAACACTGGCTAAGGAGCAGGTATAGTGCCCCAGCACATACCACAGGTGAGTCAGTTGCTTGGCAGCTTGCTCTACCCAACCTATGTGTAGCAACAACTATAGTTAATCACTACAGCCAATGCATTCACATAGTCTTACTCACTTGTTTGGAAACTAGCTTTTTTCTTTTTTTAGGCATGTAATATACTGCAACCCGACTTTTGGGAAGAAAAAAAGTTCCTACTTGTATTGGATGAGGAGCAGCACTGTGTAAGGTACATCTAAACTGCAGGTAACTCTGGCACAGTTTAATCAGTATGTGAGCAGAGTTTAAGTGTGTCCTAGACTGTAAAATAGTGGCTGAAAAAATATATGAGAGCACGATTTGCTGAGTTTGGTTGTGACTTCTTTGCCAGCCTGTGGGTATGATAATCCTGTGATTCTTCAGAGGAAAAAAAGGCTTAGCTGAGAAGTGTCTGTGCAACTTCCTCTACTGAAAAAAACCCCTAGATACATATTAGTCCTTAACTTCTTTGATAGCAGCAGCCAATTATTTTACCAATGCAGGAGTCAGATGTAAAACCCTACACAGAGCATCAGCAGCGCTGCTCCAATCATCACAAGTTTTAACAAGTACACCTCGCTTGCTACCTCTCACATTTGATGATTAAAGAATTCACTGACGTTCCTTCCCATGCAAGATGATTATTTTTTGGGTGTGGGGCAGATCATGGTGACTAAGCTTTTTCATGACATTCCTGGGACACTGTCATATGTAAAAAGCAATAATTTTTCAAGGAGAGGAATTTATGAAGCCTGGTTTCTTCTTGGTGTTTGTGCCTACGTTCATAAGGTCACCCTGCCTTGAAAGGTGCAGGTTAAGAGAGGGATGTTTCAGACTCTTTTGTGGATCCTAGGATGTGCAATGGTATAGCTACAATCACAACACTGTGATTCTCACAGTTTAAAAATAAATCTGCTTCCTGTCTGGTTTTCCTTTTGTCAAAAATTTAATAGGGTTAAGACATCTGCTCTTTCATCACATTTGATGGAAGTTACGGAGTTAATGCAAAGTTTACTTAAGGGGATAAGGATGTAAGGGACCATCTGACATACATGTTTACTTCCTCCGGAAACAAGATAAAGATCCTTGGATTCATAATGACTCAGCACTGTCAGTGCTTTTAAACTCAAATCTATGCTAGAACTTGTTGATATTATGTAAACATAGTTGTGATTTGAAACGAGGCATGCACTTTTGTGACTAATTTGCTGATTGCAGAAGAGAGGGGAAAGGAGTGCTAATTAGCCTGAGGCAGGACCGGAGCATTCCCAAAGTCATTTTATAAGTGAGTTGCCCCTGTTCTACCTGTAACAAGCCCTCCAGCTTCAGTGATACCATAAAAAAAGAAAATAATTCAAAAAGTCACATTTGAATTTGCTGCAAAGATCCATTTAAATTACAAAAATATATTTGACATGCTTTGGCATCTTCATATTGTAATTTACCTCTACATTTTCAAGGGCTGCAGGAGTCACAGGCTTTCATACCAAAACAATACTTTGGACATTTTAGATATGCAAAGAATTAACGCTGCTTTATTTGGCCAGGTAGTGCTTTTCATAGTCATCAGGATTTAAGATTTCCAGCATACCACAAAACCAAAAAAAATGGGGACCTGAACTGACATATGAAGAATACATGGCACCCCAAATCTGAAAACTACTGGCAATAGCTTCACCAGGAGTTATTCCAGTATCCACAGTCAAAAGCAAATGCTTCAAAAGCCAGTGGCAAGACTGAGAAAAAATATAAAGGTGACTTCCCTCTTCCACTATACAATATATAGACATGGATATTGGCATTATTTTTGACATTAATGGATACAGTAAGCTTAGAAAAAATAATGCAAGTAGCTGAATTTGTGTGACAGGCAGTTTTCTTTCAATCATTTTTTTCTCCCCTGTACATGCATGTGTTTCCTTGACTGTTTCAATGCTGACAAGCAAAATAGTGTTCTTGTATTACCTGAAGTAACCATACTAAAAGAATGCAGCTCATTGATCAAGGTATATTTGACTTGTTTTGCCCACCACATAGCGGAGGTTTCTCTTTGTGACTGAAAAGTGTGTTGCTGTCAGAAAAAAAACAACAGAAAATCCACAATAAACTTACCGAATGATGAGTAACTCAACCCAGACTCTCACAAAAGCAGGTAAGGGGCCAAAGGCCTCCAGGATATAGGTATAGTGACCACCAGATTTCTTAATGCATGTCCCTAATTCAGCATAGCAGAGGGCACCTGTGAGAATTAAACTTTGGCATCACAAGAGATATCCAGAAATACCTTTCAAAACTCTTATAAGCAAACCAACAGAGCTGCTATGGTATCACAACTACTTTAGATAAATTTTAATAACTTTTTTCAAGCAATTAGGTAAGTTTTAATTCATTCAGCTAGGCTTGCAGTTAACCAAACTGTACATGTATCCAGTTACATTTAGGTGAAAAGCCACTGGAGGAACTGTTTGTTATCAACACATTTCATTACTTACTCATACCTCGTGAAGAGGGACAACAAAATGCTGTGTCATGCCAGCTACCCTAGCTCCCCACCCGGCCACCACTAAGTGAAAGCCTTCTGACACATTTGCTGGTTATCAAATGATGACTAACAAGGTTATGCTGCACATTGTACAATACATTTAACATGTGACCTATGGGTTCTAAAATCAGTCCATCTGATTCAGGTGGGCTTAGCTCACAAACAGCCCATGTTTCTTTTAAGCTCAGTGCCAATTTACACAGGGTGGCATTTGCATGTTCTACCTATAGAGCAGGCTCATGTTAACCAGTCTTTGCCCTCTTTATCTCCTGCTAGAAAACAAGTCATTTCTGTTTTAAATAAAGCAAATACTCCTGCTAGTTCTCCAGCCCCTTTGAGATTAGCTCATTAAGTAGGTCAGCGGACCCCTCTGTCCCGCTGAGGCCAAGGTGCGGTTTGCCACTCTGAATGGAGGCTTTGTGTACAGAACAAATAAACTGGCATTCTTCAGAATTTAACACTCTTCAAAAGTATACAAAATTAGTAAAATAAGATAATTGCTGGCCTGTCATGGTACACATGCCAGCAAAAAAACTTGCTTTACAAATTTGTTTCCATCACGCTGCTTTCTGCAGCTCAATCTTTCAAAGCAACATCGTGAGGAAGGAACGAAGTAAAGACTGGTGAGAGGGGTTATTAGTGTTACTACTATTTTGTTCCTTTTTATGCCTATACAGCTTAGGTCCAAAGGGAATTACTCCTCTCAGACCTCACTCTAGCCTCCAGGGAACTAAATTTAGATGGCTAAACATTCATCTGGTGTTTGAGTGGAGTGACCCCCAACCCCAGCTGCTGAGGGCCTTACGAGCAAACTGTAAACTGCCTCTTGCATCCATAAGAAAACACTATATATACAGCATGATGCATGGCACAAACTAGACATTCACTTTTCCTGTTCCTTTAGGGACCCCTAAGAAACAAGAATTTATGCTTTCAACTTGTACTAACCAGGCACCGGTGGGACAGCGGTTGCATGCCTCTGCACCCTCCACACAACCTATCACGCAGCAAAAAACCTTCTGTAGCTCTATTGGTCCTTAAGCTCCACTCCATGCCTTGACATCCAATGACAAAACCAGACAAATAACAGCAATAATCCACCAGCCCCCCTCTGGACTAATTAGAAACTTTTAAGGGACTTACCGAAGAGCGAGAGGATGCCACACACCGTCCAGACAGTCAAGGACATGCCCACACTGCCCGTGTTCTTCAGGATGCCTTTGGGAGAGATGAAGATGCCAGCTCCAATGATAGTGCCAATTATGATGGATATCCCTCTCAAAAGTGTCACTTTCTTCTTCAGTACAACTTTTCCCTCCTGGGCTGGCTGCTCGCTGTCCATAGAGGGCAACCTGCCATTAGCTTGCCCCTGCAAGTAGCTTCCATTAGAGACCGCGGTTACAGCAGCTTTCCTATACATGCTACAGTGCCACCAGCACGCTGACAGCAAGCACAGGGGAAAAAAGTTTTCAGCAGAAACTCAAGGCTTTTTTTTTTTTTTTCCCCCCTCTGTGTAGCCAACCACTTGGTCTCTTCCTCTGCCCTCTCTTATCTTTCCAGCTGCTCCTACACACAGGTAGAGAGCTCCTGAAGTGTATTTGAGCCTTTACTGCAATCAGAGCACTGCTCAGGAACACCTGCGCTTTCACACTGCAAGCTGGTACTGCCCTATCATTGGGAACCAGCTCAGCTTCCGCATGGACTTGTATTTAAGCTCTTGTCATACCAAGTTACTCCAGCTGAATGATGATGCAAATTCTCCAGGTTTGCATCAGCCATTTGAGAAACCTCTGGCATTACTCAGCATTTCTTTTTTTTTTTTTCCTTTCTATTTTCTTTTTTTTTTTTTTTTGAGCAGCAGGGGCATGTTGCACAACTGACCTGAGGGTGGTGGGAAGAACAAAGCACTCCCAAGCAAGCGGAGCCAATCAAGCTAAGCACATCACCCTTAACACCCCGAGACACACTCCCAAATGTTTTTAAAGCAACTCAGAGCTAGAAACAAAAGCCTGCCTAAACACAAAGCTCGTCAGAGCGCAAGTAGGAAAGAAATCAAACAGGGTACGTCATCTCTGGGTGTAATCCAATTTCTTCCTTGAAAAGCTCCTAACGAAAGTTAAGTTTGCAGGGCTTAACTTCTCCTGTCGCAGCTGATCAGCTTTTCCCACTTCTCTGTCACTTACCTGGAAATCTCTACAGGGACCTGTACCTACCAAAAGAATACATAAAATCCCCCCTGTTGCCTCGAGTTGCCTAGCAACACACCCAAATCAGCCTAATGAACACCCGAGGTTATTTCCTTGGTACAGTAACTTTCACACATGCTGCGTGTTTCTAGGATCTCGGTAAGCAACGCTTCTACGACACTTCCCCTTAAGAAATATCATTCATGTTTACAGCCACCTTATGGGCATGATCTGGCAGGAGGAAGAGGAGAATACCCCAGAGCCCACGATCTCCAGCAGCTCAGGAATCAGAAACTGGGGTTTGTGTTATACCTAGATCTTCTCTGTCCAGATAAACAGATAATCAGATGCATAAATACTTTTATCACATGACTTGATCAATCAAATTCAAACCCGAGAAATTAAAAAGGAGCGTTCACATAAAACAGAGTAAAAATCAATAGCCTTCAAGCACTTGCAACCAAATCAAGGGACAGCCTGTGCAATATATGGCAAAGGAGAAAAATCCTTCATAGCATAAATACTGCAACTGCTCGTGACTTCATATTAGATCAGTGCAAAGAGAAATTATTACTGCAGTTACTGCTCTTACTGCTTAATTAGGACATAGGATTGAGGTGGGGGGGAATCATAGTTGAAACATTTTATCATTTCCAAAGCAGGCACCAATCTCAGAGCACTACAGCGCTTTCAAACTTACGTGAGAAAGAGATCCTGGAATATCAACACTCTGCAGCTGTAAACCCTCAGTGTTTTTAAAGCCTCCTATTTGCAGTCATAACTCACCTGTAGTAATTTGCACTGAGATAAAAGAAGGCATTAAAAAAAAAAGGAAAAAGCTTATCTGGTTTAAATGCACACAAGTAGAAACCAAAGTGATTACAGGTTTTGACTACATACAGGTAGCGCTTGTCTATTTTCTGAACACATCCTACTTCTCCCTGCATATGCTGAGCCCTCACCTCCCTGCACAGCTCACACTCCCATTGTCACTGCCCCATGTGCCCAGCCTTTTGGGGAAGCAATTGCCCCTCCAGCAGGTGCTGCAGGTGACTGAGCCTGGGCAGGGCCTCCTCTGGTCACTCCAGTCCAAACCAAGACAGTTTTCACAGCAGCAGTTACATGCAAACCCACAAGTAGGTGGTGTGCTATGCAGAATTGTTTTCCCCTGGTAGTACATTTCATAGGCTGCCCCCCAATAAGATTATAAATGCCTGAAGGGAATAACTAGATGAAATAAAAACAGGAAAAAAGCATTAACCACAGAACTCTGTTTGGGCTGATGACTTCTGTTTTAATTTTCAAAGGCTGTTTCATGAAGAAACACATGACATCTTAAAATATCTAATACTTTAATCATTCTTAAGTAATGCTTACCCTATTTACACAGGAAGATGGGTCCAAGATCAAACCAAAAGCTCAGTAACCTCCCAGACAATCCTGAGGCAGCTCCCAGTAATCCAGCTATTCAGTAAAAACACTGGACAGTATAATGGTTTTCAAATTTCATTTGACTACTCACCAGAAGGATGCGTGTTTGCCCATTGGACATAGCTATTAATGCTCTCCCATGCAAGGAAAAGGGTGCTTGCTTCTTCTATGGTATAGGGATAACACACATGCAAAGCTTAGGACCATGTGAAAATCCCAGCGAAATTTCTAAGTTGGGAACTAAGGAAAGCTGGATTCAGAAAGCTCTTTTTCCTAAATACTGGCAGCTTGCTAGTGATCACGCTATTTGTAGCCTTCCTGGTGAGTACTGTTGTTATACTGCTTCTCAACACTATCCCCTAAGAAAAAACAAAGAAAGAAGAGCACTTTTTCTCCTTTGAGTTCAAGCCTTACTTCCACCCAGGATAGGGAATACTTATTTTGTATTGGGGGATTATTTGTTGTATTCTGAAAATTTATAGAATTCTCTATCAGTTCAACCTATTCCCAAGGAGGACACAAAACTGGGAAAGGGCCATCACTGTTTGCTGTCCCCCATTATACAGCATACTCACAAAATCTGGTTTGGTTATTTGCAGCCCAACAGCCACTTTCATTTGAATTATTCATTACAAAGCAAGGACTGGGTATCACTATGCAACTGCAACATAAATTGCTCTGCGCCTTTTCAGAGAGCTCCTCTGAAAGCAAAAGGCTTAACCTGTCCAAGACTCAGCACAGCCCTATTCTTCCATAAAAATCCACTCTGAAAACAGAGCAAAAAGACATAAGGAGCAATTTTCTCTAGACTGAGGAAATTATTTGAAGCAATGTTTCTAAAAACAATGCTCTGGAAAGAAACATTCAGCCTTTAATGGCAGCTAGCATTTTGCACAACTTTTTATTGTTTCTCTCTAGCTGGTGGGGTTTTTTCCCAAATCCATAGACATGTTCTCCCAAACATTTGAAAACATAACTGAGGTCATCACTTGAAATGGTTCAGTTTTGAATCTCACCATCAGCCCTGAACTATCCACTGTCTGTTTCAAACTGAAATTGTCAGTAGCTTCAAGTCCTCCTACTCTTACACTCTTAGCAAACAGCTAAACCACTAGCTGAAGGGGTCAGCTCCCCATCAATGCTGGTTGCCAGGGGGCTCTGACAACAAGGACTGGCTGCACTGCTGGGACCTTTCATGGCATGTATAACATAATTTTGGGGAACCTGCACTGCACGACTCCAGCAAATGAAATACTCAAGCATCACAGGGAAACGACGATACTACAATGTTTCACAGGATGAGTATGCCTGACAGGGGGGCACCCCTGTTTTTCATACTAGCAGAGATTGTGCCATGTATCTGGGACACAGCTGTATCTCTGATTCCAAGGAAACTACAGTTTTGATATTTCCCTGGGGAGCGCTACAAAACACACACACACAATTTCCCTTTATGGGAACACTACAACACACACAGAGCAAAGTGAAGCACCTGAAATTCAAGCCTGGACTTGAGTTTCCACTTCTCAAGCCCACAAAAACTCTGTAATTTCTAGGTGTAGCAAACATACCTTAACAATCCTTCCAGGCATTTGTGTATCAGCTTATTGAATCGAGCAAATCCAAAGAGTCACAAGCCAAGCCTCCAGGCCACACATTGCCACACTGACTGGAGACTCGGGAATAAAAAAGGAAGTGTATCAACACTGAAGAGGCGAGGAAAGCCCCAAACTCTTTTGTGTGGGCAGCATGGCATGCAAATGTTGTTTGGGAAACTGAGCTGAATCTTCTCTGTATAATGCCGAGCTGTTTGTGAGACCCAGAAAGCAGCCCTGTAAGAAGGCAGTAGTCTGTTTTCAAATGTCAAAGGAGGGCAAAAATACCTAAAAGTATTTGACTCATGTAGATAATCTAACATTGAAAAGTTATGACTGAGAATTTTCTGCTCCTTTTGTAGTGCTGAGAAAGACTTTAACTAGCAGTGAGGGAAAACGAATAAATCTGTAAGCAATTTAAGAATTACGGTGTCATTAAGAATTAAGTGTGAATAGTAACATCATGAAGTTTACAAAAACCTCTAGATTGAGACTAGGTTTTGAAGTTATAATGTAAACCTAGAACTTTGAGAAGATTAAAACAATTTGTTATTGTCTTTACTATAGGCCAGAACTTCAGTTAAAAATGGAATTACTGAGAATGTTGGGGGGGGGGAGGGTGTTACTTTGTAGTCAGTGATTCACATATTACTTGCTTAATTATTTTGCATTCCACTTTGTGCTGGATACAAAGAAGATATTTAGAAGAAAAACAAAAAAAACCCAAAAATAACCAAACCAAAACAAAAGGAAAAAAAAAAGACAGAAAAAGGAATGAAATATATATCCAGCTCAGAGGCTTTCAAAATAAGACAAAATCCTATAAAAAATCCAAAAGCAATTCAAAAGTCGTTTTTTTGTATTTTCAGCAAAAAGCTTCCAACAGAATGCCTATGCAGTCAGCAAATAGAAATCTGGTTCCAAGAAGACTGCAGGGAATGATAGCAGTTTAGAAGGCAAATACTTCTGAAAGTTTCCCTGTCTCCAATTTGCTGATAGCTGCCAGTCAATTTCCAGCTGGAAAAAAAAACAATATTCAGAAATAGCTCCTCTTTTTCTCATTATTAGAGCTTTATTCCAAAAGGCACCAGGATTTCTATTGAATGCTGTGACACTTTGATTATATTTTTTTAAGTGGACAACAATTATTAGCGCCTTGTACCACACAAGACAGCTCCACATGTAAGAAGCCAATTCTTACTGAAGCCCTGTGTATGTGAAAACATGATTGTGCTTTATACCACCTCATTTTTCTTACCGAGAATATATGCAATTATAACCTAAGCAATGCTGCACATAAATATTATTCTTGAGTTTTCTGTGTTTGCATTTCTCATTAGCAGAATGAGACAACAAATTCCAGAGTCACTATGTTATTGTTCCTCAGTTTTTGGACGCAAACACTGAGGTACCCCACAGCTTTCGAGAAATCAAGTCCTCAGGGTAAATTTCCATCAAAACTGCATGGGCCAGATACCTGGCACAATGGCAAGATTGCTGTCGGCTTCAGGGAATCAGGATTTTACTTGAGCTGTCTCAGGCTAGGCTGGGCATGTGAACAGAATTAATCAGCACATCAGAAAAAATTAGGATTTCTAATTTTTTTAAAAAAAGATAGAGACAGAATTAGCACCAAGAGTGCTTTCTTTCATAGCTCCCTTCTCAGTTTTCCTGATGAGAATTCTTCACATTAGATAAAAAGCTTGTAATGTGAAGAAAACATTCAACAGCAGCCTAGATTATCAGATTTAGGTTCCACTATTTAGTTACTCCTTGCTCACTTTTATTGTATTTTTCATACAATTTACACAATATCGTGTGTACAAGAAACAGGATCTTGGAGCATTCACCTTACTCTTCTATTTGTCCAGGCGCTGTACTTTATGCAAATTATGGTTTTCCACTATAAATCAAATATTTCTTTTTTAAAGAGGGTTAATGATACTTATCCCAAATCACAGATACAACAGACAGATTCAGCCACTGACTTCATTTACTGAAATAATCTATCCAAAATCTTAGAAAGGAGAATTTCAAGAATTTACAGGATTAATTTACTGGCCACTTTATGGAGAAATCTTTCAGATCACTTGTCTTAGTCTGAACTCCAGTTCCTTATTGTCACCCTTCTTTCCTGTCAGGTTTAGCAAGCTCATTCCCCTCCTGATGCATATAACAGACTAGATGGAGCACACACTCAAAGTTATTTGATTTTTCTGAAACAGAAAACTACACTTATACCCAAGAATAATTGTAATGGAATTTTCAGTACCCATTTAGTTCTCATTCCTCTCTCAATTGCCAGATACAGCAGAAGTTTCATCTGTGGATTTCTCTTTTGGTTCATTTAATGTAGTTTTTTGTCTGGGGACCAAACATTTCTTGGCTGTGGCCTCTTGCAGGTCACGAATGCAATGAGGTCAGGCTCGAGTCAATAAACTGCCAGGTGGTTAGGGCTGTTTTAGCATCAGCAGCAATGACACAACATGTGCATTGAGACAGATGGAAAGAAGCATCTCAATTAGGGGTTGACGTGGTGAGAGTTTACCACAAGAAGGGATTAAACTGCAGAAAAGCAAAAGCACGTGTGTGCAGAAATGCTTCACTAGTGATTGGTGGTCAATCATTCACACTGTCATTGTAATTTAGCATTGAAATGCAGCCTATGGGTCCTGAAGGGAATCATTTTATTGGCATCTAAATGCATGTACTATATCTTCTTGAAGTATTAAAAACTCCATCAGAAAGGGCATTCATTTGGAGCACCGCCAAGGTGCTTCAGCAGTTTGTACTAGTGCAGCTCCATAAATTATTCCCACATTTCAGTAGAGAGGAGCATCTTAGTGCTGAGGTCAGCCTCTCTTTCTTATTTGAAAGCGAAGGCCCTCTTTTCCACTTTTACAATAGATTCTTCAGAGACACTGTTTATTCAAGTATAGTAATTTTATCATGGTTTTGTGATTTTTGGTAAGAAGATTATGAAGCCAACGCACAGCAGACGTGCGCAGCACGTGGACATGATGAGAATATTTCTGCCTTGTCTACCCTAGAATTTGTACTTTCATACAAAACAGACACCATGTCAGAAATCTTCCCTCTTCCCCCTTACTACTTTTGCAGGGGGGTACAGGTTATCCAGAGCATCAGAAGCCAAGTCTCCAAGATAACAAAAAGTAGTAGCATGGATTTCTAAGTACATTTTAAATTCATGTTTCACATATAAGCTTGCAAACAGCCAACAAATCAACCCCTTCTGTGTAGAACCACCAGTTCTAGACTTTTTTTATCCCTCTCATATTTCATCTAGTCCAAAGGTAAAGAGAGAAAGCTTTTTTACCAAATACCTTCACTTTTGTCATAGGCTCTTTTACAACAAAATGGACACTATCTAGAGTGTTTTATTCTTCTTTGTTAGTATCTTGCTTGCACCTCAAGGAGGAGAGTTGAGACAACCCTATAAGAGTACACTTCGAGGACTCCAGCCTTAAAATAAATTGATATAGTCAGTATTGCTCACACTTTTCCAGAGGTTCCAGGCCACCGTAGGGAGGGCGGCAGAGAGGGGTTCAGCAGGACAAAAGACTCCCACGCTCCTCTCTCACTTGCACGCAGCTGAAATTTGAAACCAATACATACAGTAGAAAATGTATATAGTCAGCCACCTTTACAGCAAAAGCAAATCCTGCCCACTGCATAACCTGTCCCCACACGAGGGATCTTTCCCAGAGTATATCAATATCTCCATTACTTGAGGAGTACCCCATCAGCTTTATCGAAAGTACAAACTGTACTTGAGTGAAAACAGTATATAAAGTAACTATGGTCATTTTCAAGTAGCACAATACCTCCCTGCAAAAGGTACTCATTTTTTCCACAGCAGGCTCAAAGAGGGAGTACAGAAAGCTGCTGCCCTGTAAAACTTGTGAACACTTACAGGAGAATAGGTCAAAAGTAACACAGAAATTTAAATCAGGGAAAACAGCCTATACCAATTTCTATTCAGGTTACACAATGCAGGATTTTATTTATTCTTAATTTAAACAAAAAAATTGGAATCTGGACAGGAGTATACTCCAAGAAGAGAGATCACACTAATCATTTCAGTATACTTTTTATTAACAATTAATTAACTTCAACTTATTAAACCCTTTCAGAGAAACTAGGGAACATATCCCAAACTGGCTTTCTCTGAAAACAATGCTGATTTAAAGGAACCTCCTCAGACATAACAGTAATGGGTATGGTACATGAGAGACATGTTGCCATTAGTTATTGCTTTATTTTAATTTTCCATCTTTATTTCTCACTTTTTCTCCAACTTAAAGCACACTCTGTAAATTCTACACTAAAGTACAAGATATTCAGAATTTCCTCTTATTTTCCATGGAAGAAATGAATGCCCAGTCTCAGTGAATCTCCAGGAATAGTACAGAATTTACTCTTTGATCCAGGTATCTATCATTATCCCAGATATCTCAGGTAAGCCTCCACCAAGCCAAGCAGTTTAATCCAGAGTTTTTTATCATCCTGCCTGCCCCATAGGCTATGCTAACCTTACAAACTAGAGGAGGATTTAACCAGTCGGCTGAGCTGGCCTTGTGCACACTAGGGCACAACCCAGAAGAAAACTTAGTGAGGAAACAACAGTTACCAGATTATCTTTTGGCATTGATGCAATTTCTTTAACTAGCTTGGGGTCTGCCACATCTGCTTCCATTCAGTGCAGAGTCAACTCACGGTACAAAGACAGGAATTTCTGGTTTTCTCTAGACAACACAAAAAGAACAAGCAATATCATTAAAATAGGGATTACTCTATTATATGTCATTTGGGAATAATACCACTAGTCCTCCCATTCCAAATGGGAAAGGCTTCATTGCTCCTTTATCATCAAGGAAGAACAGAAGAGGTGCTAACAGTCAAAATACTGAAGAATACCTACACATCCTGTAGGCAGAGCAGAGATTTTTTTTTCCATAGGCCCTCCTCTTCATATGGACAGCCTTGCTAATCTTCAGAATGGAGGATATCACCACGAAGTACAGTGCGAAGTCTTGAAAGGTCAAAGTAGTAAAGAATTTTATGCTACAGAATGTATTTCACATTATATTTCTAATATAGCTTCTCCTGACAAAGGCTATTCTGAACACACTGGGCAACAAAACAGAAATTCAACCTCTTGACAATTATTCCGTCAGAGAACTGGAAATGAGGAAAAAATGCTCTGAGCCACAGTTCATCTTCCTAACTCTACCTTCATCATCCCTTAAGGAGTATGAAGTCCAGTTTTCCTGGAAGAGTTCCCTTTCCTCCTGCCTTCTGCATGGCACGCACATGCAAACGTGTATTTGGAAACCTTCACACCAGCAAAGCCAAGCCATAGAAACAGGCAATTTTCTCCAAGGTTTGAGAGACCTTTTTACATGCCCTGTTTTAATTTTATCTTGCGAGTTTATTCTATCCCAGCCTTATCTATCCAGATATACAACAGCTTCAGGATCTCCTAGCAAGTGAATTCATCTTGTTCAATTTGAAAATGAAGTAATCTTCCCATTCCAAACAGTCCAATGTATAATCTGCTTCATACATTCTCTTTTGATTTAAACAAACAATACAAAAGCAATTTTCAATCTCTTAAACTAAAAACCTGAAGCTAAAACTCCTCACCTCACATACACCAGGGGCAAAACTTCTTCTATCACCTCTTATGCTATGCTGAGCATAATAAACTCAAATGACATGAAATCACAATATGTCTTGCTGGAAAGCAAGCTGCAACTCCTTAGGGTAAAATACCCATGCATTTTTATTTCCTCTTACATGGCCTTGCATTTACTTCTTCTCCACTTCTGATAATTACTGACTTGGGAAGGCAGAGAGTACAGAGACCAGTGGTGAGAAAAGCCAAAGATTGTGTCAGCCTCTGCCTTGAAAAAGTTGCTTTCTTCTCTATTTTGGCAGTAAAATTTTGCATTAGTTTTCTTGCATTCCATAACTGCAGCTATCACTGACTTAGTTTACAAGGGGAAATTGTCAGAACATGCAAAAGTCATTCCAAAGCTAAAAAGCAGGAGTGCTTCAGCCTCTGTACTCTGGATTTTCATATATCAGTTGGCAGTTTCTGTAATTGAAGCAGCAGATTCAAAACTCAGCACCACCAAATATGTAATGAGGTGCAACAGTGCAAAAGTTTACTGGGTTAAAAGGAAACCTGCAACTATTTTGTACAGCAAATAAAGCCTGAAGGTGAAAAAAAAAAAAAAAAAAAAAAGTAAAAAATTCTGGGAACAAAACCAAATATACATCAGTTTGCTTTTTTCCTTGAAAAAATAAATGCCCAGGTGCTAAGCTATTACCCAGAAAGCGAACATTTTGGCACACCAGGGAGTATACAAGCATGAACAAAGGGGCTTCTGGCTCCTTTCTCTGCAACCAGTTGACAGATCACTGTATGTATTCTAACAGAGCCTATGGATCACATGACCTTGTCCCTGTTAGGTGTGAAAAGAACCAAACATATCTGAGGCATTGCTGTAAAGACTACAAGACAACAAACAGCAGCCAAAATGGCGGGCGGGCACCAGCACCACTCCAGCACAATCAGTGCAGAAATGAAAAAAGCCCTCTATTTGAGTGATCACCTTGTAATGTAGTCAGCTTCAGGTTCAGAATCTGCACTTGCATAGACACGGACCTTTTGGCAACATCTATCACATCGAGAAAGGGATGCTTCCTTCCTCCAGCCAAGACAGATGTGTAGTTTTAAACCTCTGGTTTTTACCAAAATCTCCTTCCTACCTAGCTGTTAGCTAAACTAGTCAGCTTTGCAAGATAACCTGGTAGCATGAAGTGCAGTACAACATCTCTGGTATTTAAAATTAAGATTCTGCTTACAGGTATGCTCAGTACTTAACTCTATATGCATGGCTTTTCTGCTTCCATATTCCTCTTCTGACTTAAAATTACAGAAATTTATTTGCATTCAGGGCTCCTCAATATATTCTTTTTGGTTCTTTTTGTGTTCATCAGAAAGATATTTTTATCTTCTAGAATCTGACACCCATCTTGAAGAGCAAAACATAATAAATAGATTATAAGCAGTGTGCATTCAAATAAATTACATGTTTAAATGTGTCAGTTAAATTATAATGCTCAATTAGACATCTAATTATGTTGAAAATGCAGTTGTGTGCATAAATTGATGGCCACTCCCCCAGCCTGCCTGGCTGTTTCCATTCATATATTGTTCCTTTCTAGTTTTATTTTCCAAATGTCACCTAGCAGAAATTTTATCTAGGTGCAGACATACATTGTTTGACTATTATTTCATTTTAAAAAAATAATTTGAAATGCAATTCAATATTCACACTGAATTTTACTACCTGCCATTGGAATTTTTGTGGCAGTAGGATTTGTGGGTCAGGTTCCTAGACTTCTCAGGGTCACATTTCCAAAAGGCTTTCCCTCTGTTTATGATGTCTTACTTTCCAGGATGCTTTTTAATCACTCTCACTGCATCATTTTAGGAAGAAAAAATAAATTTCTTTTAAATTTACAAGCACATGTGACTTTTACAGATGGCTTTTGGAGGTAATGAAGAAGCTGTGCAGGAAGTCACAACTGACACATTCACATTTATAGAACATAGTACTAAAATTGCCATTGCACTCATTAATACCAGCTAGAACCTGGAAATCAAGTAGGAAGAAGAGTCTGTCAGCACCAATTAATCAAAATTTGATTTAAGGATAATGCCTTGCTATGATAATTACCCCCTTGCAAGCATTCATGACATCTCATCCTACAATCATAATGCAAAATGGAACTTTTCATAAATATTCTCTGTGTTTTACCCTTCATTCAGCTTCTACAGATTTACAATGTTTATGGGCAACCAATCTAACTGAAGCACCTACAGCAAAATCCAAGCTCTTGTAAATGATTAAATCTGTGAAGAGTGAAATAATGACTTGTTTAGTGTTTCCAGACAGTTACATATCTCATTTCTTACAATATGAAAGGAACCATCAGTAAAGTTCAGCAGTATCACTGTGTTAAAAAATTAGGCACAATAAAGACAGTATGATGCCACCGAAGAGAGAAACTCCACTTGAGCTCAGCATAAAGTAGCATTTCAGGCGGTCAGCTCTTCTTTTCAGTTCTTATGCTTCGGTAATACAGAAAAAAACATGGTGTGGAAAAAAAAAACAACCAACCAACAGTCAAGCCTGATAACTTACTCTCCCTTCTAGCTTTTTGGCCTTTCTTCCAAATTGTCAAAGGTAAGAGTTTTATTTTGAAGTCTAAAACCACTGTCATACAGTTTCTCCATACTGTCAGGTCATACATTATTTGTGGAAGCCACAATTATTTTTGGAAGTGTTCTCAGTTAGCCCATATTTCCTGATAATCCATTTAAGATACCTCCCAGTAAAGAAAAAACAACTGAAATAACCACATCTGCAGCTCTGGGCATATATGGCAGTAAAATCCAGCTCCTCAAGACATCCAAAATTAATCTGGATAAGTACTGCAGATGAAAACACATAAACCTACTTCAAATTTGACAATGCAAGACAGAAAATAATCAATTGCACTACATCTTTTTTTATTATTGCCTTTATGGTCATTCAAGTGGGAAATCTTCATAATTATGCTATGCTTTGTCCTTTTGGGACTTGTCCTCTGAACTATCTCACTACAGAAATCTAGGAATTCCAGAGTATGTTTTTTATGACACAGACTACAAATTATTAAATTCTACTTTGAAACTAAAATATGTTTAAGTCTGTTTTCAAAAATGGCATTAAAGTCCACACACCATTTTCTGACATGTCATTTTGAACCACTACTCACAGTACAAACTGTTTTAAATATATAATCATAGAATCATAGAATAATTAGGGTTGGAAAGGTCCTTAAGATCATTTAGTTCCAATCCCTCTGCCATGGGCAGGAACACCTCACCCTGAGCCATGTCACCCAATAGAAACATATAGAAATGGCATTAGTGTTTATCATTTGGTCCTACATCTCTGAGCAGTGTCAGTCTGCTAGCCTACAAAGTGACACTGAGAGAGGCTACAAACTGCTTAGAGATTTCTGAAGGTTTTTATGACTGTCACTAAGCTCACTGCACCACAACAGATTGAAAAATGAGAGAGGTTTTCCAGCTGAAGTCACGTGTGTGTTAAGGAGGATTAACATGAACAGCCAACTAGCAAATGCCAGTATCCTTCTTCCCAATTTTTAATCCTCCTTTCTTTCTATCCTACAATAAACTACCGTCTCTTCCCCCTTCCCCTTCTCTAATTCTATATATTTTTCTCTTTTTGGAATAACCCATAAAGGAAGCAGGAAGTCATTTAATACATGCATCTAGCACGATGAAATTCTGTGCTACAGACTGATGAAACAGACTGCATAGTAAATTTCACTCAAAGCATAGAGTATTAAATCACAGAACCACTGGAACAACTCAGAGTCACAACTGTTCATTTACACAATTCAGTTATTGCATGCTTATTTCTGCATTCTCTCCTGTCTCCCATGTATATATCAACAAAACCTGTTCAATTAGAAAAACACCCTTGGGTTAGCATCCAAAGCCATCGCAGACAGAAATAAAATAAAAATGCTTTGGGTGAATCACACTAAAAGGCAACCATCAGAAAGACACCTCCAATAAGGCTTTTGGATGCTGCACAGCATCTTGCCATCAGCTGGCCAGTTTTCACCTTTATCTACATCTCCAAAACATTAATGATATCACAGTTTGGCCCAGTTCTAGAATTATTATTCACACACAGTAAGTTGGTTGAGTATGGAAAGAAAATTGGAGAAACAAACATTGTCGCTTACAGATCTCACCATTTTCCCAGGCTTGAATAGTTTAATCAATTAGCTGTAAACTTCTTCATGTTGAAGTGTTGCCATGATGAACAGATGTGTTCCCTTTGTGTGTTCTCAACTAAAAGTTAAGGGAAAGAAAAGATACAAAGGTTAGCTGTTTGTTTTCTTTTTTCTAGTGGAAAAAAAGTGAGTCCAGATGTCTGTGGCTAATACTGAGCCAATGTTATTCACCTTTCTCTTTTAGGAACATTTCTTTTCACAACAAAGAAGTAATTTCTGGTTACCTCAGTAACTGCTGTATTCTGGGTCAACACCACCACCACAGCAGTTCTTCAAGGCCTGGCAAACCAGGTTCCCCAACAAACACCATCCATCTACAGGCAACAGAGAGTTGACTACAACTGCAGTTCCAATACCTCTTGACACAAAAGTTGCATCTGAATTACAACTATTTTAATTGCCAGAATACACCTCCAACATGAATTTGCATAAGTTTTTCAGATATAATTCAAGTCTGGAGAAAAAAAGCAAAATAAACAAACGAGAAAACAATACCCAACATTTTCTTCAGTTTTGCTTGAAAGTTTTCTTTTAGACCATCGACTCATACAAATAAACAAATAATATGAAAAAAAAACCAACCAAACTACCACACCCCAAAAAACCCCAACAAACAACTGTGCTCTCTAAATTTCTTGCTTTACAGGGCAGTTTTCTAAGATGTATTTTTCAACAACTTTCAAGAAACATAAAAAAACCCCAAACCAACAAATCCTAATCTTCACTAGTTTCTCTCATAGGATTTTTTTTTTTTTCCACTAACATTGTTGAACGTCATTCACAAAGCAATTTGACATCTGTAAGAACTTCAACTATAAACATCTCAACATTTCCCTTTTAAATTCCTCAGGAAGTAGTGGTCAGATTTACATGCCAAAGATCAGGAAGATAGATTTCAGCATGGGACCTCCGAGAGATTAACTATAGCACATTGTAACTATTACATTAAGCTATCTCCTGGTGAACAAAAGAAGCCAAAGGTAAAGGAGACCCCTGGGACTTTTACACTATTCGTTTAGATCAGAAACCTTTGTAGTGCCTCAATATTTCAAACTAATTCCCCTAGAAAACCTCAAACAAGTAGTATTTTAATTTTTTTTAGTAAAACTCGAAGTGCAAAGTTGGATGAACTTCAGATAAGAAGTGGCACACAGTGAGAGACTGATTTCACTGTACTTACAAACCAACAGAGTATTGCTTTAGTGTAATACCTTCTTCTCATGCCCTTTTTCAAATGAACTTGATTTGGGCCAACACTACTCTCAGATATGGGTGCAAAAAATCAGGTAATTTAGATGTCAGAATAAAATCATAGAATCATAGAATGGTTAGGGTTGGAAAGAACCTTCAGATCCTCTAGTTCCAACCCTCCTGCCATGGGCAGGGGCACCTCACACTAAACCATGTCACCCAAGGCTCAGACCAACCTGGCCTTGAACACCACCAGGGATCAGTGGGATTTCTTTCCACCATAGTTGTTTCATTTCTTATAATTCATATATTCTTGGTTCAACTGCCTGTCACCAGAGAGTCTATCTATGTTTCAGACCTTAATGAGCACATAATATCCCTCAAGATTTATCTGTTTGCTGTGTTTAAGGCATTAACTATTTAAATGCTATTCATTTCCCACAGAGATCTTAAACTCCTGCTTATTGAGGTAGAGTTTTCTAAACATAAAAATCACCACTCCAGCAGACTATCACCATAAACTTTTTCAATGTATATCCAACATCAAATTAAAAAAAAAAAAAAAAAAAAAAAAAAAGGCATTTGGACAGATTTCGTGGTTTAAAGTTTGCAGATCCTCATCTTGAAGCAAATAACATTTGTACATTGCCCTGGCTTTGGCTGGGAGCAGTGTTGTGTTTTGGCTTTAGTCTGAGAACAGTGCTGATAACGCACCAATGTTTTAGTTGTTGCTCAGTAGTACTTACCCTGATCAAGGACTTTTCAGTCTCTCATGCTCTGTCAGTGAGGAGGGGCACAGGAAACTGGGAGGGAGCCAAGACAGGACACCTGACCCAAAGTAGCCAAAGGGATATTCCATACCACAGCACATCATGATCAGTATAGAAACTGGGGAGAGCTGTAGGAGTAGTTGGCCAGGAACCACTGATCACTGCTCAGGAACAGGCTGGGCATTGGTCAGTGGGTAGTGAAAAATTGAGCTGTGCATCACTTGTCTTTGTTTGGGGGATTATTTCTCTCTATTTCATCATAATCATCATTATTATTATTATCATAATTATTATAATTATTATTATTATTTTACTTTATGTCAATTATTAAAATGTTCTTATCTCAACTCACAGGTTTTACCTTTTTTCCATTCTCCTCCCCATCCCACCAGGGGCACGGGGTTGGGAGTGAGCGAGTGGCTGCATGGACCTTAGTCACCAGCTAGGGTTAGACCAGGATAACACTGAAATTGGTAACTTTATTACTCTTCATACTTAGGTTACCCTTGCATGCCAGAGAAACTAAATTAAAAGGAAGAAAAAAATTAGCTTCATGTTCTCTTGGAAGGAGACGGAGGCGACAGTCCACATGCAACTTCTTGTATCCAGTGGTTCAAAGAATTGTGCTTTGGCTGCACAAAAACCTCTGTCATGAACCATCAAGAAAATGCTGAACCTTAAAATAAACCCCCTCCACTGCACAAGGAACACTTCCAGCTGGCAGTAGTAGTCAAGAACACAGTAAATTTATTTATCATACTACACAAGCTGCATGAAAGAAAAGGGAAGCACAGCAGTGCAGAAAGAAATGCATGGCTGAATCTGTGTGATTTGACTAACTACAGAGATGCTGATGGTAATGATCATTTTATTTTTACATGGTTATCAGGCAATTTGTTTTGTTTTAAATTAAAAGCAGTCTGTTCTCCTTTTTCTGTTGATTTCAGTATACCCATTATTAATATGTAATTCACTTCTATTGCTTTTTTCATAACTTTCATCAAAATCTTATGCTTGTGGTATCACTGTTTGCCATGAAAATCTTTACAGAGTACTGAATTATAATCAGCAAAGTCAGCTTATTTTGGAGTACACGAGTTTTTCTAACATAAAATTTTGGTAATTTTTTCAAAAATTCCCCCATGTGAGTAGCAAAAAGGAATTTTTCACTCTGCTTTTAAAATGAGGAAAACATATAGCCTCCAAGTGACTGTGGGCCATGGGAGAATCATGTGACTTCCGCTTTTACCACTTGCCACCTCCACTTTCTTGTATTCACAGCTAACAACACAGGTCCCACTGCCTACCACTGACTCCCATGCATTTCAGTCGGATTTAGGCTGCAAACCCTTTACGACAGGGATTAGGTTTTAATTTACAAATGTGAACCAATTGTCCTGGGTTCAGCAGTAGCAGTCATTTTTCTCCTTCTTAGTAGCTGGTGTAGTGCTGTGTTTTTGACTTTCAGCCT
>WYDI02035527.1:0-17764 GCA_009867235.2 Psittacus erithacus
TTTTACATTGAGACTGAGTGATATTTACTGATATTTGGGAAATGTTGATTTGCGTGCTGTTAAATCTGTCAGTGGGTTATTACTTCATAACATTTTCAGATTCTTTCTCATTATGTGCCTGACCGTTTTGTTTAGCTGTCCTTTCCCCTTTCTCAGACACCTCACTCTTGCATCCTGAAATGTATGTACCCAAGTTATTGATTGTCTCAAAAATGCATTATTACTAGGCAGATCTCAACAACATTACAGCTGAAGTTGACAAGCAGATGATGGATTGTTCTCATTAAGCACTGGTATTTTAGAGTGTCCCAAAATTTCAGCGATTTAAATTAGGATTCAAAGTTGGAAGAATGGAAGATTGGAAAGATTAAAGCTTTCCACGGCTCAGAAATAGACCCCAGGTAATGACTAAATCATTAAATCTTCACTAATGTTTATGAAGGGTTTTGGCCTTTCAACTGCTCTGGTAAAGGAAAATCTCGGATCACTTTACTCTTCTATGAAGTATGTTTTTAATGTATAGCAGCAAAGAATAAACTCCTTCTAGTCAGGTTAAAACTGGGAAGGGCAAACTAACCAAGTTCCTTACTGCTGTGTATAAATTACTCTGATTTCTCTTACTGCTTGGGTATTTTTACGTTACATTGGAGTGTTACTGTAAATAGAGTCTAAGTGATTAAAAGCACCTTCTTTGGTGTGGGTCAGAAAACGTAAGTAATTATTTTTATGGAAAAGAAAATAAAAATGGTTCTAACAATGAATGTAGTTTTGAGGCACTGTTATTTTCCAAACTATTTTTCACAGTGGAAAACGATTTACAAGTCAAATCCTCAGGAATCTGCCCGAACAGGCACAATGCCTTGACATACTGTAGTGCTTCCTGGGAGATTAAGTCTAACTGGAGATCCCAGCTCCCTGGGGAAAGCCTCTACTTGAGGCACTTAAACTATAGCTCTGATGATGCATGGCGGTGCCAGAAACCAGATCACGCCGATGTCAAGTACCCTGGTTTTGAGTGAAAAATGTCAGCACTACATCTGGCATCAGGGTTTTCTTTAATTTTGTTGGGTTTTTTGCAGTTGGTAACCTGAGGGCGTTGAAAGGGCTTCATAATTTCCAATTTTGCTTTATTCTGCTACTGTGATTCGATACCGCTTCCTTGCATAGCGTTGCTGTACTATTCTTGAGGCGTTTTTCTAAACCACTGCATCTGGACTGCAGACAAGAGTAAGCTTTAATGAAAGTTTATTTTAGACACAATGCCAAAAGAGGAAAAGAAAAAATGCAATTTTCTCTCAGTCTTTTAAAGGAAATCCACTCACTGGGACTTTTTTGCTTCCTGATTTACTGCTGAGTTTAGATCTCTGTAAATCATTTATAGGCCAGCTCTGTTTCAAAAACCAGGCACTCACTGCCACTTGCTAGCCGAAGGGGCAAATAAGGCTACTGATGTGGAACAAGTGAGTGAGCCTGTGTGCTCTGTGTGGTATGAGCTAAACATTTGCAGTGACACATGCCATGGTCCAGGGTAGAAAAAGACCATATAAACGATCCGGTGCTGTCAAGGCATGTGATGTTTCAGAGAATGGATGACCATCTGTGGACAGACAGTTCTCTGTGCTTGGAGAACACCTGGCTCAAGATGGAGTATAATCAAGCCGCACTCGCGAGCTGAAATTGTTCGAGGGGTTTCGGATTCAATCACTGGCTGAAGTTTTCCCCAGTGTGGGTATAAACACATCCTGATATTCCGGCTAATGGAGGGACTGACAGTCCCATGTTTAGAATCCAGTAAAATCTCACTCTTTGTCCTGAATACACCTTGTGAAATGTTTGTCTGTGCACCATTGCCTGCCAAGCAATATGCTGTGATATCCCCTCTTTTTCCCTTGAGATAAGTTTTCCTCTTAAAAGGACATTAGGGAAGGGGTTTCAGAGCTGTGCTTAAAATGCCACACTTCATAAAAGCATTATGCTTTGATAGTCTTTTTCCCAGCACGTTTTTTCAGCTGCATGGTGCATCAGGCTCCTGTCAGAAAGACCCTGTTCATCACAAGGCGTGCCGTCCCTCAGCAGGCAGCCCAGAGGTGACAGGGAGGAAATAGCAGCTTGCCACCTATTCAGAGGTAGGGTCACCTTGGAGAATCTGTGCTACCTTTATTTTTCTCCCTTGAAAACAAACTGTCTAGTGTACATAAACCTATTATATATTTCTTCTTTTTTCCTGAGCTACCAGCAAGCTACAATTTGGTTTCACTTACAATGCTGTCAAATACAGAAATACGCTGGATGCAAATCTTAACCTTAAACTGACTTGAATTGAGATGAAACAGTACAAAAGGGGGTCAGCAAACAGGAAAAAGCACTATTTTTTTTCTTATGACTGTCCCACTATGTATCTATGCAGAGTAGTTATGTATTAGTAAATGCTAACTTCCATTTATTTAGTATATTACTCCTTTCTACTTGTGACTTTTATCTAACTTCATCTGAAACATTGACTTCAATCAGGGAAGCTTAAAAATAGAAGTGTAAATCTGCATTTCAAGCTCACAGTTTAACAGGAATCCGACCTTTCTGTAGGCATCACGATGCTGAGAGTAAAAATCAAATGAACTGATTAATTTAAAAAATGGAAGTACTATTTTTAATTAGTGACTTATCTTTCTGGGCTCCAAATTATCCTGGCTTATGGGACTACTGTTTCTTACTTCTCTTTTACAGCCGACCATATAAGGAAGCAGTTTTCCCAATTTTTCGATTCCTCTGACAATTCCCTACTTTATACTACTTTCTGGACCCGAATACTTTGATGAGCTGACATGGAATAACCATTTAGCTTTAAAGAGGCTACACCTGTAAAAAGCTGATTTAACTTTTCCAAGTGTTTAAACCACGTACAAAGCTGAGAAACCACAATTTCTAGTACTTTACTGGCTGGTAATTCATTGAAGGTCAACAGAGACAACCTCAAATATTTTAATTGTTAGAAAATGTAATGGGGAAAAAGTTGAAAAATTGGGGATAACATCTTTCCCATGCAAAGAAATTAGCTTAAAAGCAAGCCAGAACAATCAGCCGGAAGCCTACAACTCTGTCTACTCTGTTTACATGTAGTCTACATGGAGATCAAGGTACACAAACCCCATTTGAGAGATGCTGATGCTTTTATTCTCAATTCCGATGAACATTAGCACAGCAATAATAACAGTAATAATACTAAGGGATTAGCATTATATAATGAGGTAGCATTTTGCAGTGCAACAGTATCATAGCCTCCTGGGTGAATGATCGCTATGGTTACTCGGAATGAATGCACTGTACGTACACTGCAGAGGTTATGACAATACAGCAGGAAGTCATAGGAATTAGTGGGCTCTTCATTATTATCATTGTAATGGCTCCCCAATGGGCAATGTGCACTTGGAAGAATCTCAAACGCTCTGAAAAGTAGTTAACATAAACACACTGCTACCTTTCCCCCGAGGTTAATAATTCATCTCTGTACATGTGAAGTACCAGAAGGCCCTAATCTATGCTAAACTAATCCATTTCACTTTATATCTTCTTTTCTTTCTAGAAAAGCCTCTTGATTAAAGCATAGTAGCTAACTTGCAGGCTATATTCTTTGCTCACTTTAGTCACTACAGTGAGAAAGGAAGAAGAAAAACTCCTGGAGGACCTTCTTGGAGGAGAAAATTACAGTCAGAAGACTTTGTTTCTGGAAAAAACCAGAAAGAACCAATTTTCTCTGCCACCACCTGAGCACACAACTTCTGCTGCTTGCAAGGGTAGCATAGGACCTTTCTGAGCTCTTCCGCAAGCTTAACGTTGCAGCTTCTTTTTAACTGAGGTGAAGTCAATGGAGGTCACAGATGTGCTAAGAAAACTCACTTGCAGAAATTCTACAAATTATCTAATGACATCCCTTTTGGGATTTTAGTCTCCTTGTCCCCGATAGCTGCAGAACGCGAGACAGTGAGCGTGCTCAAAACAAAGGGCACAATTCAGTACCCTCAACTTTAAATCTTCAAAGATCCTGACTTGTCTCCTTGCCCTGTGTTCCCTGCATACTGTAAATGAATGAAACTATTAGTTGGTTTTTAATGCAGTGATTTCCTCTCTCCCCAGCCCCCAAGATAAATGGTGCATTCCTTTGTTTACACAGCAATGTGGCTCCAAAATGTTCTCAGTGCATTGATCTGGAAGCCTTATTTTTAATTCAGTAATGCCAGCAGAGATCCTCCCAAGCATATGAGATGCCATAAGTTTCAGGAGACACAGAATAATCTGAGTCTTTTCCACATCGCTCCTGGAGTGACTTCTATGTATCTACCCCCTACAATATCCCTAAACACCATGGGATTTGCCTTTCATTTTTCCTTTGATGTTATAAACACATTAGGTCAAATGATTCATGGGTTGAATTATGTTTGGTTTTTCCTATGTGTGTTTGTGAGGTGAAATCAAAGCAGGAGCAGCCATGTCTTGAGACAGCAGGATGGCAGTGCTCAGTCTCTTGACTGGTCACTGTTCAGACTTAGGGAGGACTTAGCAAGAAAGAAGCTACTTTTACCAAGAAGTTTTAAAACAGGAGGAAGATTTAGCCAGCTAAGCTCAGAAGGGCATGATAACAACAGAGCTGCTGGTGGTTATGAAAGGATTTATAACAAGGTGAAGTAGCAGTACTGAAGGTGTTTAGCACAAATTTCTGTTTCTCCCTCACCTGTTAGGTTTCCCTTGCCCCAGCAGCAAACAGGCAGTAGGCAAAGAATTGTATCATTGCCAAAAGATCCCACAAGCCAGGAAAAATATTTAGCATGAACCGGGGGAAAAGAACAACCTCATTATCTATGAAAAACATAACTCCCCCTATAATGATATAGGAGGGCCACAAAGATGATCAGAGGGCTGGAGCACCTCTGCTAGGAAGACAGGCTGAGAGAGCTGGCCTTGTTCAGCCTGGAGAAGAAAAGGCTCTGGGGAAACCTTATTGTGGCCTTTGAGTACCTACAGGGGGCCTACAAGAAATCTGGAGAGGGACATTTTATAAGGGCCCATAGGGACAGGACAAGGGGGAATGGCTTTAAACTGACAGAGGGGAGATGGAGATGACCTGTTAGGAAAAAATCTTCACTATAACGCTAGCAAGGCATTGGTACAGGTTGCCCGGAGAAGTTGTGGATGCCCCATCCCTGGAACTGTTCAGGGCCAGGCTGGATTAGGCCAAAGCAGCCTGGTCTAGTGGAGGGTGTCCTGCCCACGGGACTTTGCCCAGGAGGTTTGGAACCAGATGATCTTTAAGGTCCTTTCCGTGATCCTATGGTACGTTTTTATCAGGCTCTTACTCGTTATATGTTGCTAGTACTGATTTCAAGTATTTAAAAAATGGAGCACTTTCTACTTTTTTAAGAAACTGGGAGTTTTAAAACCCCATTAAGTTCTATTGTAAAGCAATCCAAGTGGAACAGTTCTTTTCCAAAGCTAAAGCAAGTTGGGCTGTATACTCAGACCCCACATTCCTTGGAGCTGGAGCATAGTAAATCAACTAGTGAAAAACAGAGAAGAAAGCTGTCTGTTGTTAAGGACCAAAGGATGTGATCTGGAGTCTCCTATAAATCCTCAGGACAGATATTTCAACTTCATTAACACTGAAGTTATGAATTATAATAGAATGCACTAACAGCATAATAAAATCCCACACAGCGAATGGCCTCTTTCAACCCCGATAACCAGAGAGATTCAGTTTTCGTAAGCAGGTGCCAGCATCTCTATAAAACATTTTGGCCGTCTCTCACAAGGAAGCAGCCATCATTCGCTGACACGCTCAAGTATTCAAGATGTCCTTCTCAGAAATTAATGTCAGAGTTACATTAACCAAATTACAAAAGTCCTGAAATCAGAAATAAGCCACAGAAACAGGAATAGTGAAAATGGGCCTTAACCTGTTTTTCTTCAAAAGTCAGTCTTTTCTTCTCAGAAGTATACTGCAGTTGATAAAGGTAATAAATGCAGGCTAAGGGCCTGACTTAAATCTGCAGTGTTCTTTCTTTTGCTATTACTAGAGCCTAAAATGCAGTAACTTTTCCTTTTCTAGCTAGGTGTTGTCACTTGTCTTATTTCGTATCACTCAACACAGCTGTACTCCTTCTGCAATATAATCAGAGATGCACACAACTTTTATGCCTGAGTTGGAACTCGGGGTCAATCACCTCTGCTCAGGTTCTGTTACAAACTCAAAACTTCAGGCAATTTACAATCTGCTGGGCAGAACTCAGCAGAGCTGCAGCGGAGCCCTCCAACGCCTCCTTTAATTTCTAAAGACATTTTATGGCTTAAAGACCTCTGCTCCTTCCTTGCTGCAGGTCTCTGCTGAAGAAGCAAGCTATTCCTTTCTCATTTCTGGCACTACTCTATTGCTAGTAATTCCTATTCAAGTGTTCCTGCTTTCAACAAGCTCATCTCTCCTCTCATCCTTAATTTCTGATCAAACGTTGGGAAGGGCAGAGGGGTTGTGGTTCTTTAACTTTTAGATTTTATAACAATGCCATACTGGTTGGTATGTCCTTAAAAGCATCAAATGCAGTGCTCCGTGCAATGATTCCTAAGAGACTGGAAGTATGAGAAGAGGCAGCCGGGCAGCCTCCTGAGGAAACTCCATGGAGGTCTTTAACAGAGATTCTCAGTCTCCGTTAGAAGGTGTCTGCAGTAGTTGAGCTGATTACCTTTTATGTTCCACAGTGACTAATTTCAGATTGTAAAAGCCTTCTGTGGAGGCCTACCAAAACAAAGCTGCTGCTCAACTTAGTGGGAGACACGTGGCAGGACAAGGCTGTCTGCTAATGTTTAAAGCTCAGCAGTGAAGAAGAGGACTTTCTTCAGGCAGAGTAAGAAGTTGTAAATAGAAAAAGGGCATGCATTTCCAAGAAGGGTAATACTGCTGAATGCAGGAAAAGATCCGTAACAATGAGATTTACTGTGTTGTGGAGCAGCCCCTTGGGGCAAGATGTGAAAGCCCCAGTCTTTTAGCACAATTTGAAGCACGGTGAACAAAAGAAGGTACATTGCCTGGAAAAAGTCCTCCTCTGACAGGAAGATAAAACAGATGGACTGACAGATCTTTTCAACTGCAAATCTATGATACTCTGACTCGGAGGTCCCTGTTTAATTAGTTCCATTAGTTCCAGCAGAACTGTCACGATGCGGTAGTTATCGTGCAAAGTCAAGTCAATAGATGTGTGTCTGTACTGTGCTGTAGGCTACACTATGTACACTGCAAGATGGAGGAGGAATTCACTAGCAATATGAAATTGTCATGCGACAAAAAAGAAGGGGGGGTACTGCTAAAACTTACAAAGTAGAAAAATATCTCCTGCACAGCACGTTTATGCCGGAGAATGTCAAACCTTGCAGTTGCGCTCTCCACTATCACTGAACTCTCCTTGGAGAGAAATTACAGTGACAATAGTGCACATTTTAAATAGGACACCAGTTGCTGACCCCCAGTTTCCAGGAAGGAAAATGAGTCAAGTGTATAAAGTGCTGTGATTTTAATACAGAATAAACTATTATATAGTATTTCTGATATATATATATGTAAATTAATGTGTAGCAGTTGAGCAAGTTTAATAGTGTGGTAATTGCAGTACAGTAATCTAATGTGCAAATGTCTCTGTTCAGGCCCTGTTTTAATTTCCAGTAGAGAACTCATGGGGGACTTAAATGATCACATGTCACTGTACTGAAACCTTTCTGAAATCACGAGTTCCTGTTCAGTTTCCAGCTCTCTGTCCTTTACAGCCAGCTTCAGCTCAGTCCAGTGAAGACAGCACTGTTTTCTACCTGGACAATGAAGGCAGGCACGAGCTGTTTCTTTCAGAGTACAACTAGAAGACTGCCATCAGCAGGAGCTCCTTTCCTCACACATACACACGTCCTTTTTTACCTTCCCTTTTTTACCTCTTTTCAATCATGTGCAAAACCCAAACCAATCTCAAGCAATGGGAACACGAGCCTTCTTGACTCTGAGACTACTCAATTAGTAGGGCTTTGCATCAGGAAAGATGAGGGCTGCGGGCACCAGTCTCCATGTCTGCTCAGTACCTGGCTTCTCAGTTGGGATAGCTTGTAGAGGGTGGGACAGATGTAAGGCTATGAATACCTCAACACAGTGACAACAGATCGTATTGACAAAAAGCTAAAGCAACATAGGATAGTAAATATTTACAGGATTACTGTCAAATAAGGGTACACTTTATTTACAGGAAGGAAACCCCAACCTAATGCTCTCCTTGGGAAATACAGAGTTTACTCCTATAGATTTGCAGAGTTCTTTAATATTTTAGACTACCTGTTTCATTGCCTATACAATAGTTCTGTTCTTTATGAGCCCTGACAGGGCAGCTGCATTTTGCTACTTCCAGAAAAAGGAAAAGAAAGACAAATCAGAGTATATGTCTGGTTTGGGCTGAAAGCTTGTTGCTAGTTTCGTGGAATTATCGGTCAGCCTATGCTTGGTGTGCTGGTAAAGTGAGTTTAATGGCTACTGCAGGGCGGTGAGCTTCCAGGACTCCTTGCTTGAAAAACACATAGAATGCTTGCATTAAGGAACATCAGAATATTGTATTATAGTGATCGCTATCAGGCTTCATCACATCATTTAGACCTAATAGCATTGTCTGATTGTGGCTCGTATGAATTGCAGGTCATAGATTCTTACTGCGCTGTGTAATTTGTTTATTGATGCCTATGTTTAAAAACGTGGTCCAGATAAATAATGGAGTAAGTAACATGAAAAATAAGAAAATAAGCTTTCCTTAGGTTATGAATTCTGCTTCTCTTTCTTTTAGAGAGCATTTACATAATTTACCTACTCATAAAGCAGGATCATGACTGTAGTGTGCTTTCACTTTATTCAGAGTCCTTCTTTAAAAAGTTGGAATTTTCAGCCTTGCATTCCGAACGCATTTAGCCTGCCAGAAGAGTTCAAAATATTGAAGGATACAGATCTTTAATGAGTGTAAGGTATTTTTTCATATAACTTAATCGCCCAGATCATTTGGATGTTTCAAGGCAATATTTGAGCAGCTGGGAAAAAAAGGTTGCAGGTCCACAGAGTGCAGTACTGCACACAGTGCAGGCATCTGCAGGGAAAGCCAGCCTGGCTGAATGTACTTACAGGTCTGCTCAGTTACATTAGGTGCGTCTCTATTCTGCAAAGCTGTGCTGTTTCGCACGTAACTTAAACAGCTTTCCAAGACGGATGAGTATGTAAAGAGATGACCCGCCTGCATATCTTTGGGCTTTATGCCAAAGAGATTTGGGTGTTACAAAGCATCTAGTATCTTTTACAATGCTTGGAAGATTAGAATGGCATCCAATTTGAGCAGTTGTTTGGAGAAAGATGCCAGATTTTGTCTCGGTGACATAAAATACCTTAGCATGAAACAAGAACAGTAATAAAACTGTAAGAGAAAGAGATAAACCGAGACCTTTATCAACAGAAGAAAATGACATCTCTCTCTGTTTACTGCAGGGGTTGTTTTTGACAACTCTCAGTCCATAGAAGATGCTCTTTTTAAGGCAATCTTTTCCTAAACTTCATGAAGTAAGTGGCATATCCTGTTCTCAATGCACATATTTAATTTCACCAGTATGTCAAGTAGAGGCCAGATACCTTTAATAAAGACAGTGGGGAAATATAAAATGAATCACAGCTTTAGACTCTTAAATCTGCTTCTGACAGGCTGCCCTACAAAAGGAAGGTGCCCTAGATTGAGCTGCTGAGCAGTTTTAAGAATCAGTGCAGGCTTTTTGCCCAGTTCTGTTTAGCGGAGGTCACGGACACGTATCCTCCCTCGGCCACAGACGCGTCTGTGGAAAAAGCAGCCACCAGCCCTCTTTCCAAAAGGAGCTTAGCCCCATTTCTTTCCTTGTTACCACCGCAGCAGATCTAGCAGATGATGCAAGCACTCTCTATTACATTCCAGTGACTACGAGCTGCATTAGTTTAAACAGTTACATCAGAAAGTTTTGCTAATTTTGGCTGATTTCCACTCATAAGCTTAGAGGCGAAGGGGGAAGAGAATTCCCCCCTTTTTCCACAACTGCACCTCCACAGTAGGTTATATTGATTCCCAACAAGGAGCGCTCCTATAGCCCCACTGTAAATAGAATACTCTTAGGGTATTCTACATAACAAGATTAAAGCACTATCCGCATGCAGCAGTCATCCCTAGGTTTTCCTGTACCCTTCCCCTCTGCGCAGGTTCTTACAGTAAAGGTTGCAAAGCTTTTGAGGACTGCAAAAAAACAATTTTGGAGCCAAATGGTGGGAGAAAATAAAGCCAAAAGAGGTGAAATAACCGAAGTGGCACAAGAGATACATAATAAAAATAGTTCTAAAAATCAAATGCCCAGAATCACAGCTCAGCATCTTAGCCATTCTTCGTCACAGCGTTTCTGAATATGCCTTTCCTAGCTAACTTCTCTACAGCAAACAAATGTCATTTCCATTGGCATCAAATAAAACTGGACTATCCCCAAGAAACATAAATAACTTGACTAAACCCATACCCTGTGTCAAGGACAGTTATAGTAGGAAACTAGGCTTTTCATCTCTTTGCAGCATTAGTTTGGGTGACTCCTGTATTATGATTTCCCCTGAATACTGTTGAGAAACAGTAATAAGAAAGAACAGTAATTATTCTGAACTACTAACTTCATTTTATTCTTGTAGCTGAAACAGTTGGCTTACATCCACTTGCAATATTTCCAGCTTTGCTCCATTTATATTACCTTCAGTTTTATATACTTCTGACCCTATATTCTATAATTGCCAAATACCAGTGCAATTTATGAAATGAACCTGGAAACCTGTTCTTCTTTATTTTGATTTAATATTACCTCTTTGGGTTCTGCTAGTTCCGTAATATTACTTCATTTTTGAAAGTATAAGCAAATATTTCTGAGTACTATAAATACTATAAATACTTAATTTCTATTGTTCTTCCAGTGAGTATCATACATTTTAATGGTCATTGATTTTGACGACAGGAAATATTTCCCCAAAAGTGCTTTTTTTATTTACCTTTTTAACTTTTAGATTAGGCAAACAGGAATGACAACAAAATGGACTGCTTATGTGACACCAAAAATTCAGTGTCAATGTCAGCCTTTCTGCAGTCTATGCTAAGTTAATTCCTTTTCTTTCAGAACATGATTTTGAGCAGTAACATGCCATTAAATATCTGACTCATCAAAATAGAGAATGAAAATAATGGCATTACCTTTACAGACACGCGGTCTTGATACTTCACAGATAGTATTTGCAAAGATACCTGGGTTATGATGCATACAAGCGTGTTCTAGACAGAGCATAACTGAATGTATTTCAGTCAATTCCCCTACGTAACTTCAACAGTGAAAAACAAAAATTCAGACCATTCAGACATGGTCTGAATCAGACCATCATGACATCAGACATGTCATTCAGACATGGTGATTTTACTATACATTTGCTAGTAAGCATGCTTGAAGAGCAGAAGCTCTACCTTTTGTCTTTCAGGAAGCAGAGAAAGAGATTTGTTGGCAGAAAGAGGACTAGAAAGCAGGAAAATAGAATAGCATAGCAAAAAAAAAGGCTGAAAGTGTGTAAAAAAAAATTTAGAACTATCATCCAAAGCTGCATAAAAAAATAGCATGTCACATTAATTACACTGGAAGTAGCATTACAAATATTACTTGTGTGCAATAGGACATCTAGAAAACAGTTTGTTACAATGGTTAATGGGCACTGAATAGCCAGTGACTGTTTGAAACCCTCCAGTCAGAATGTCAGCAAGTCAGTTCAGTGTGCAAAACAGATTGATCAAGCAACCAATCAAGGCTGGAGCTGAACTCTGCATCCTAAATCCTATGTGCTTTATGAACAAAACTACCTTGTGTGAAGGTGTGTGACACCATGTCCAAAATGCTTTCAGTACTTGCTTGCTTGCACATCTGTATTCTACGCTGCAATTAAAAAGACACATCATGCTTCTGACTCATGCAAACAGGGTATTTTTATTATCCAGAACTCTGTGAGTTCCAGTCCTTTTTGTCTGAGATTTTGGAAATGGAAATAATGTACATGCACTCATTAACCAATCATGAGCTTACAAATGAAATTCCTGCCATTTAGAGTTACGTGGAAAACGGAATTCAGGAATACAGAGGAAGTTAAGAATTCTGTCTTGTTTTGGCAAACACATTACTACATGCTCATATGCATTTTCGCATTATTATGTAGTGTAACAAAGGAAGCATTGGAAAAGTCTTCTGTGCTTACAGTTTCAGGATGTTTTTTATCTAACTTTGAAGTTTCATAAAGCTTGAGCTATAAATTATAGAGAGCTGGTAAATGATTCAGAGCAGTTCATGTAATTATTGTTAGTGTATCATTGAATAGTTAGTAGCACACAACATTAGTTTGGATACTAGTACACATCATAATTGGCTAATCCCTCGTACTCTTTCCCTCTTTAAGTTACGTGTGCTTACAAGTTCTATCAGCTACTAATAATTAACACCCTATGGAAATTTGGAGCACATTTTGTATTCAAGTTTCATTTCCTATTAAATTTCATTTCTTATTTCTCCTGAAGAAAATATAACTGTCTACATAGTGAGACATTGCAATATATATTTCTATTCCAGCAAGCACGACACTGATTACAGGAAGTTAAACTTACAGTCTCTGTGCCAAAAATTAATAGGCCCTTCTGTTTTATTTCACGGAGAAGTTATTTTACCTCCAAGCGCATGGGAACCGTGTGCGCTCGCACAGAGTAGAAGAAAAGAAGCGAAAAGGAAAGACTGCACCTGGGCACAATTTCTTTCAGCCATCAGAGATGCTTGAATGTCTCTTCAGCATTTACCTTTAACCAGCGCAGACTGGAAATGTTAGCACTTAGGTAAACAGATGGTGTGAATAATGACTGATATCTTGATGGATATGACAGATCCTGATTGCTAAATAAGATCTCCTCTCCTGTCACAAGTGTATAGAAAATCTACTTGCTATTTTGATATAATATGACGATTGCATAAAAGCCTATGAACAGTTTATGCTCAACGATTTGCATTATTAACACAGTTCTGTAAAGCTAACGTCTGCCTAGACTCCCAGCACCACAACCAGGCGTGCCGCTTACTATTTAAGAAAACTGACCTGTGTCGATAGGCAGACTCTTTGTGCAGCGTGAGATTATGGTATCCTAAGACAGGATATACGAGAGCCTCTAGGACAGCCTCTACATGTATGTGTATATACATCTGTTGAAGCTGTACCACTACCAGGGATGTAACTGAGTTTAGGTTTTCATGCAGGAGTAATACAGTAGGATATATGTTATTAGCATAGCTGAAAATGGAAACAGGTATTTGCTTTCTGACTGATACCCGATTTCTTAATGTTGACTGTGTTCTGTTTAGTAAGTGCACAGACCAAGAACCTATGGACTGAATCCTGGCTTTGTGGAAAACTGAGAACCTGTGGAAAATGAAATGCTACAGAAGCAGAATTCAAATCTTATTTCCCATTTTAAAAAGTCATAAAAGTATTCACTAGAGATCAGACAATACACTTTTTGAGACACTCAGATCAATTTACTTCCGCAGTGAACGCATGAAGTAGAAGAGCTGAATTTGACACCGAGTGCTTTTATTCATATATTGAAATTAATATTGTCTCTATTTTGAGCAGGCTTAGTGATTATGTCTGCTGATTGCCAAAATAATCTCATTTATATTAGAAAATAAGCATTGCCTGAAGCAGTACTTATGTCGGAAGATATTGTTGCACAAAGCTGCAACACTGTGCTCCTGTCCTTTCTCTAATAATGGTAAAGATACCATTTATTAATAATGCTAGTACAGAAATGGAATTAGAGAATGATCAGTCCCTGCACTTATTTGTCTTCTCTACTTTTTGGTAGTATGAATTAGTTTAGATGTCAAAATGGATCTCCTTTGTTAGAGTAAAGAGGAATTCAAGAGGAGAAATTATGATATGTCAATAATAAGTATTCTCTGCCTTGTCATTCCTCCAGGTATTTAAACACTATGTTTTCCTGAGGATCTCAACAACGTTCAGGAAGTTTGCTTATCCTTTTCTAGCACGTTCCTCCATCTTTTTGTGGAGGGATGGAAAGGTGGGAAAGGAGGCTTGGTTGTATTTATTCACTTGTGGCTGCAGTGCAATTCAAGCTCTGCCCCAAGAACATAAATTGTCAGTATTCAGTCGAAATTCCCTGCAGCTAATGAGTCAAGCGACTGTCGGCTGGGCTTTTTACTGCATCGGTAACGGTATCTTTTCCCTTCCATTTGCAGCAAACGTGTGGATTTCATGCACAGATTGTGACAGTGTGCTCTTGGACAGTCATTGCAGTGCTGACCGAAGAACCCAGAGGGCTGAAGAAATACCGATGACCTAAACGAATGGTAGGATACGAAGCCGAACAGAGGCTTGGAACAGACATGGCTCATTTAAATTTCTTCTTAAATTCGGCTTTGTAATGTCCCTTTATAATAGAGTAAAAGGCAGACATTTTCTAGATCTGATGCGGTTTCAGTACAAGTGGAGCGCTGGGTACAACCGATCCCTTTGGCCACTGTTTTCCCTGCATTTTCTTTCAGAACATGTACAATTCCCACTGTTATCTGTTTAGTATTTTCATTGAGCGACAGAATATTGTCACTTAAAATTCAGTATTTAACAAAGCATAAATTTGGTTTAGTATATATTAAGAAATGTAAGGCTATATTATGCATATCTCTTCAGTAATTGAACAGTCTTTGAGGGATAGGTAGAATTATCCTTTTTCCAATTAAAATAATTAGTAGACCCACACAGTATCCCACTAAAGGACCAAGCCAAGGAAAAATTATATGTGGAGTTCCTGAACGCTTCTATCAGTACATACATAAACTGCAACAGTGGTATGTTGATCCACAGTAGTATAGAGGCTGACAAGGGATCTGGGTAACAGAGCTCTGCTACTGGGTTTCAGCGAAGTTCACCTGACAGACTAGAAATGGGTCAGTTAAAGAGATTTTTTGGTGGTTCAGAAGTTTGGATCAGTTTAGAGATCAGTACAAAATGCTTTTGGCTCAGGGTGAGATCAGTGAGGAGGAACTTCCACAGTGGGATGCTTGTTTCTGTTTGTGGCGAGAGGCACATAGGCCAATGAAAATGATAAGTGCAAGGTTTGTATTCCCTTAAAACTAATTAAGGGAAGTAATTGTTAATTCTGGATAATTTTGAATCTGTTTTACATGGTTCTGAGTGAGTTGGATGCATCCCAAGTGGTTTTGCTCTTCCCACCTCTTTGAAGGAAAAGGTTGGCCTGGAATGAATTTATCCATGTGAATAAGATGTTTCTACCCACTACTTTTCTTGTCTCAAGTTTCTTGTCTCTGACACTGCCAAAACCTGCCCTGGCAGTGATAGTGGTATAAAAAGTATTAAGCATGCTGCACTGTTCTGCTTGCTCATTTTTGACTATTCCCTGCCTGTCACCCTCACCACTGTGACTGATGATGTAATTTGTGGTTGTGCTTGTGCACTGGAACTTCCCTCCTGCCATACCTTTGCTGGTTAACATTTGGGTTTACATATGCCATTGCAAATGAGGTCACTGTGGTTATTAGAATACAGTGAACTTGATGCATAGTAAATAGTTCTTACAGTTTCGGCCTAAATGTAATGCTGCTTTGTCTTTTATGTCTGAAATAGGTGTAAGTGAAAGTATGTGTGGCACTTTAATTTTATTGGTCTAGTCTGTTGCACCTAGTGAAAGAAGTGGCTTTATCAGGGGGAGGCAGCATCCTTAAAAACAAACCAGTATTGTGGTTGTTAGACATGTTTAGTGTCTTCAAAGGGAAGTGTGCTGATGGGCCATGCTTGGAATTGGACATGTGTAAACTTCCTAAATACAGGAAAAATTGTCAGAGTTTCAAGTTGCAACACATGGCTTTCGTTAAGGTAAATGTGAAGCGAACAGAGTTTGTTTCTGTGTGATATTCATATGAAAAACACAGAATCATAGAACCAGAGAATAGTTGTTGGGGTTGCAAGGGATCTTTAAGAACATGTAGTCGCAAGCCATCTGCCATAGGGAGGAACAGCTTCTATGCTACCAGCTTGCTCAAAGCCGCCTGCAGTGTGTCCTTAAACACTTGCAGGGATGGGGCAGGGACAGCTTCTCTGGGCATCCTGTTGTAGTACCTCACCATGCTCACAATACCGAACCTCTTCCTTTTATCTGATCTAAATCTACCCTTTATGATTGTAAAGCTGTCGTGGCTTGTGCTGTCACTACGTGGCCCTGAAGAAAAAAATGGGTTTTCAGCTTTCTTGTAGGCCCATGACTGGGTGTTAGAAGACCATTAGAAGGTGTCCCTGAGCCTTCTCCCTTCCATGCTGGGAAATTTTAGGTCTCGGACTGTCTGTGTAGGAAGGAGAGGTGCTGCAGGCCCGTCACCATTTTCACCAGATGCACCGGTGTTCTGTTTCATGGAGGTACAGTAGTACCCCATGTATGTTTGTGTTGCAGCGGATGGGAGTCGGTTGATGAACTGTTTGGTGAGATTGTGAGCCAAAGACAACAAAGAAAAGCGTCCTGCAGTGTTTTACATGTTTATGCGCTCGGTTGCTCTGCATTGATTGTCTCGTCATTAGTTAGGGTTGTTTTTTTCTTTTCCCTTTTAGGAAGGAGTGGAAAAGAACTGTTGCACCTTTGCCTGGAGTCTGTGCCTGAATCAAGAGCATTATCAAGGTGTCACAGAAGGTACCAACCATTTTTTCTGTAGTGAAGTTAGCTACTAGGAGACGTTTAGTATTTTGTCAAGAAAGTGACTGAGCAGCAGAAGTAGACACACAAAATGACTACAAAAGGGGCAGAAGGGCATTTTGGCATTCAAAATGTCCTTCCCTTGGAGAGTATAAGGGAATTTGGACTGCATTGTACCGTGCAACATTTCTGTTGTACTTGAAACGTTTGTGAGTAGGAGGGGACGCAGAGAACAGATAGCCAAAATGCACTTAAAAAACGTCATTGAAATCCCTTTGATAATGTCACAGCAACAGAAGTAAGTAGGGAAGGGGAGAGTTGGAGAGGGTCTTGTGTGACAGGGTTTCGTGGGACGTGTCCCTGCGTGTGGCAGGGGTGTTGGAAGCAGGTGATGCTGAGGTCCTTTCCAACCATAAGTGTTCCATGATTGTATGATTTCACGTCACTGATGCTGATAACAGACTGTGATGGTTTAGAGAAGTTTAGTCAGCAAGAGTAGCCAGCAGATCTGCAGTGTTTGGTCAGTCATAGGAATTCCTGCTCGTATTTGATCGTATAGTGTAACTGCTGGTGTTGTAGGGGTGCGATGGAGCTGTGTACCGTGGGGGAAAGAAATGGTAGGGAAGAAGGTGGTTGTGTGGGCCTGGTTCACATGTGGTGTGGTGTCCATTATGATTCCCATGGAGCAAAGCTTCCTGTGATGTGAATGTTGACATGGTTTTGTTTCGTGGGGTTTTGAAGCACAGATGCTGGGATGTGTTGTAAAGTGTAGTGGCTTTGTTTTTGTAAGTGGTCTTGTTTGTTTGGAATGGTTTGGTGAGGCTTGCTGAGTGTGAGAGAGTGGTAGTGGGAGGCTTCCATTCCATTCCATTCCATTCCATTCCATTCCATTCCATTCCATTCCATTCCATTCCATTCCATTCCATTCCATT
>WYDI02035528.1:0-99808 GCA_009867235.2 Psittacus erithacus
TTCCCCCCACCCCTTTTTTATTCCACTCCTCAAAGCAAAAGCAGACAAAAAAAACCAAAAACGAACTTCACAAAAATAAGAAACAAACACCCCCCCCCCCCCCCCCCCCCCCGCTGCTGACCTGTTTGTGTCATGGCAAAGTGTCTTAGCTATGTGAAGAGAAGAAAGCTTTGCTATGCTTCGTGTCAGACGACAGGAAATCCCCTTAGCATTGCTACAGGGCTTTTTTTTGGTTACAGCCGTAGCAGCAGCGAGTCCATAGCGCAGCAGAGATGGCTGGAAGAGTGTTACAGGCGATGTTCTGTGATATTAAAGCAAAGTTGTGCCTGCTTTTCTGCTTTGGCCAGGTGAGAGCAACTGAAGGAAGTTAGCTCACTATTGACCCAAGTTGGCAGTGAATGAGTTCTGAGGAAGTTGAGAACCTTGGAAGGGGGTTGGTGTTTAATTCTTCTTACATCTGTTTTCCTGCAGTCTTAATTTATTTGCATTAATTTTAATAATTTAACATAACTCCCAAAGGTGTATTTTGAAAACATAGCCATATTTCCCAGGCTGCCACAAATGGTCAGGCAGTGACTTCTGTAGAGCCTCAGAAGCATCTCCTTTCAGGTTCCCCCCCTCTTTCCTTATTTCCCATTCCTCACCTCTTGACTGCTTCACTGCTCATTCTTTGCTTACTGCAGTGGGTTAGAAAGCTCCTCCAAACACAACAGGTGGGTTTTTTTTTTGTGGAATGTAGGTTAAATCCACTCCGTTCATACCTGGCAAAAGATGCTGCAACACTGATGCTGGGTGCAGGGAGAGGAGGACTGGGGTCATAGCAAGGGGATCCATGGTCGTATGGTTACTGATGTGCAGCATGGTTACATGAGGGTAGTTGCATCAGACCAAGCAGCTTGGAAAGATGGAATCTGTAGCTCTTTACTTTTGAGTCATCAGTGTGCTTTGAGAGATAGAATTTGAATGAAGAAACGTGAGTGCGTCATCCCAACCACAGTTGTCTTGTTGGAGAGATTTTGGGAAGATAGACAAGAGAGAGGTGGCAGCACTAGATCTGGGTACTGTGAGGGGCTGGAGGGGATGGGATGGGAGGGAGTCAGGAGGACATGACCATGGATAATTACTTGATACTTTTACTGTAGGCAGCCATTTGTTCTGTATAATTTAGGTAGGTGTTTATGTAACTCTTAATTACCAGCTGCCTGTTTTTCTGTTTATGAAGGTTGTGATTTTGCTTTGTTGCAAAATAACTGTCGTCTAGCAAGTTGAAATGCCTGTGCAAGAATGTGAAAATGTTGTTTGTGTGGGTTTTTTAACCAATGTGGTACACATCTGATCTTTGCTATGATATTTCACATGCTATGTGCTAGAAAACATCCATTTTAGTGGAAGACAGTTATGGTAGGGCATATTTGTACTTGTGTTCCTCATGAGTGTCAGTTTAAGAACTCAAAATTGCAGTTTTGGATGTTTAATACATGCGTGAGTCTTGTGCAGGAGATGAAAAGGAGATAATTCTAGCTGATGACTTTGGAGGCGTCTTACATGACCCTGGCTGTTTTAGGGGCTTGCCTGACAATCATGAGGAATGTAGTCCGTTCTCAGTGCCTGCTATTGTATTTTGGGCACTTGAAAGGTAAAAACAATACAGCTGATTTCCTTTCTAGTGCTTCTTGCTTGTATTTTTAGGGAGTGGCAGGGTCCCTTGCTTTAATTTTACTTCGAGATGTGAAAGGCAGGCTTATGAGCCCTGACTGCTTTAGAGGCTAGAACTTCAGTCTAAAACGGTCATCTTCGTCTTTTGGGGGGTTTTTTATTACTCCTTTAACCTAATACTGGCTGTCTTTCTGTGTGCTGTGTTATGCACAAGATTTGTAGGATCAGGATGTGGCAGCCTAGAATGACCCGTCTTTTTTGTGTTTCATATCACAGGTTACTTCAGCAATCACAGACTTGATTCTCTGGGTTTGGCTTTTTTTTTTTTTTACAGTGTACTTCCTGTCTGGAGGTATCTACACTGTTTCACCTTAGCATTTCATGTCCTGCTCTGTTTATGTGTCAATTGCAAAAATGGTACCGTTCTGTTTGGACTCAGCAGGGCTTGTGCATTTTATTTGTCTTTTCATCTGTCACTTTTGTTTTTTTGTAGGATGGTGATGAAATGCAGTAGGTAGATGTGAGATGTCTTCTAATGCATCTGGTACAAGCACACAGATATTTAGCATCCTGGTCTGGTCAGATAAGCGCAAGAAAGGACATGGCTGAGGTTTTATGAAGGCTGTCTAGCAGAGTTATTGTGGTGAAAAGTAAAGATGTCCAGACATGACCTTGAGTCTGGAAAATGTAGCGTAATTGCAGTCCTCCTGAGATAGAAAAGCCTTACCTAATTGGAGGTTTGAAGGTTTTACAGTGACACTGTTGAGTTTTTCTCTAGCTTATGCCACATGCTGGTGATAGGATGGCAAGTAATAAGAGGCTTATTCTGTCTTTTTAAAAGCATATTTCCCATGCTACTTTTGGAAAGACACAGTCGCATCATTTTAATGGAAATATTCCTGTTAGTTGGCAGAAATGCTGTTGCATTTGTACATGCCTGTGCGATCCCGTGGGCTGGAGGGGGTCTTGAGTTTGGTACAGCATCCAGCGCCCAGTGGCAGTCTCTCCAGCAGCTTTCACTCAAGGATTGGAGTCTTTATAATTAATTTCAAGCTGTCTGATTTGTCATTTGGTCTTGTAAACAAGTAGATGTTCTTAGGTAGTGCACAGAAAAGTGAGGTGGTTGTTGTTTCAAAGTTTGTTAAATGTTTTTTATCCTTTTTATCTTGATGGCAGAAAATCTGATATTTTCCTCCTTTTCTTTTATCCCTCCCCCAAAAAAACCCAGTGCCCTGCTGTAGCATGTAATTTGTCAGGTATTTGGCTTTTATTTTGTACGTTGAGCATTTGTGTCAGCAATGAGACATTTCTTGTTTGATGCTTCCTGGCAGAGGCTCCTAAGTGTGACTTTGGGGAATAAATGCTAAGATGACTATTCAGAGTGAAAAAAAAAAAAGTTTGACTTTAATGTGAGCAAGTTTATGCTAGTAAATAATTACTTTTTCAGTTCTTGAGAGAAATTTACTAATAACTATCTGCTTGAGATGGAAAATATGGAAACTGTAATATAAGGACTGAAAAACAAAACAAAACCCAGAGAAACCTCCTCCGCAAAGATCTTTATTTGTTTTGTATTTTACATCTAAGCCAGCAATTTTTGCAGAACACAAGCTCTTATTTACCCAGAGAAAATTACTGGCCTAGATTTCAGAAGGGCTGAGCACCCATATCTCATTTTAGAGAGCCTGGGAGCTGCGGGACTTCAGGAGTGTCTGAGTGTCCGAGACCCTCCTCTCAGCCACCCTTGTGCTTTTCCTAAAAGCTTCTCCCTAAAGGTGGCCCTCCTGTTGGGAATAGGCAGGAGCTGATGTTGTATCTGTATTATGGAGGATTTGCCAGCAGCTCAGGTTTGCCTACTCCTTGTTTTGCAAACAAGGGAGTGAAATGGATGGGCTGGTCAGCTTCAGCATGGCCGCATCGGACTTCATGGCCAGCAGTTATTCTATTAACGGATGAATATGTTTTATGCAGCAGCTCTGTGCTGCCAAGTTGTGGTTTTGGGGTTCTTTACGGAAGAAGTGGAAAGTCAGAAATAGCTTGAGGAAGAATTATAGAGATCTGTATGATCCTAGAAATAGGAGACAAAAGTAGGAGAGGGTACGTGAGAAAGGGTAAGAGAAAAAGCCATCTCTATCTCAAGAAGCCTGTAAACTGAAGCAAGAGATTTAAATGTTCTGAGATGTTTGCTAACAGAGGTATGAACAGGATTTCATGGGTTAATGGTCCCTGGCCATCCTCCCCACCTGGTAAACTCAACATCTGCTGCCATAGTGACCTAGGGTTTTGTTGCAGGGAAATATTTTTCTGTGGTTTCCCATACCTGCCTTTCAGGTATGGCTGCAGTTTTCTGATAAGATGTTCTCAAACTTTGGTCTGAAAAGAGATTTCTGGTCATGTGATGTTGGTTCTTGAAGCTTTCCCACCACTGGCTTGCCACGTGCAGCCCTTTTGGAAATGTGGAGCTGGCTGTTAGTATTTCCTTTGTTGATAGACGGGCAGCTGGTTCAGTTGATGTAGAGCTGCATGCAGCAATAGGTGGCACAGCAGAAGAGATGAAGATCTTGACATTACTATATAAATAACTGCCCTCTCTATAAACGTCTTTGAAATCCCTTGTTTCAGAATCAGGCCTAGATTTATTCACTTTTGTGTTCCAAATAAAGCTGATATGCCCCCATGAGAAGCATCTATCATTAAATGTATGGGTGCCTGGAAAGTGTAATTAAATCATGCAGAAACAGGATGTGATCTACCTGGCAAAACAACTGACCTTTTTTGCTTTTCTTTTCTTTTAAAGTGCTTAGTTACTGCAGCTGTCAGAGTTTCACTGAAATTGAAAGTTTCGAATATTTCAAAATCTGATGCTATTTATTCTAAAATACATAGCTGAAATAGCAGAATCCATTTTATTTTACTGTTGAATGATTTAACTGTTAAAGGCTTGTGACAAGGTCAGGACTTCCCATTTCCCAGAAGCATACTGCTGTTGCTGAAAGATTAGGGGAAATCTGTATTTCAGCTTCCCCTTGGATTTGAAAGTCCATTCTGCATAAACCAGTCAACTGACATCAGTAATTATATGCATCTTTCACAGAACAGCAGAGAGGACTGTCTCAAAACCAGCAGCTTAAAGTAGATGTCTGAAAATGACTGCTGAATTTGAATACCTAACAGCTAACTGATAGCATTATGCATCATGTCAGTCAATATGATAATGTCTTAAACATACCATTACAGAAATAAAAAGAAATTCCTTAGGCTTCTCTTGTGTGCTTTTTGCATTTATTTTTGATGAATACAATTCATTAGGGAAACTTGTGAAGTCATGAGTATGTGGAAGGTAAAAGTAATACATTTTTTCACTACTGAAGAAAGATTCTCATGTTTCTCAAGTGATAGCAGTTTTGAATGTAGCCAGAAGTTTGGCATAACAGAAGATAACTATAAAGTGTATAAGGTCTGTGGTTGAAATCTGATGCTTAGAGTGCGTCAATGTTTTTTTTCTGTTTGTTGCTGTAGATGTTTTTCAAGTTTAATATTGATAAATACACATGTAATTAAAAATCTTGTTTTATAACTTTGTTAACTGTAGGTAATTCGTACAATGGCTGCTGATTTTTGACAATTTGGGTTCAAGTTTCTGGCATGGTGAAGATACCATTGAAGTAAATTTTGAGTCTGATTTTAATATTTTCTTCAGATCAAAAAAGAATAGCTATTTTTTTTCTTCAGGGGTAGGAAAACTATCACAAAGGTTAAGAACTACAGCTTTTTTTTTTTTTTTTTTTAATACAGTAACTAATTTCTGTAAGCTTTGCATTAAAAATGCAGGAGGAGCCTCAAGCCATCAAGGTGGTCTGAAAGAAGGTATAGAAGTTATGCAGAAGGGGGTACCTTTGGTGCAGAAAAGAAGAGATTTTATTCTTTTTCCTGCAAGAGAGAAAGTGCTAATTTTTTATCTTGAGGAAAAGATGAAATAAATGTGAAGTCAGGTGAAGTTGTAGAGCGCTTTTTGAAGAGTACCCTGAGCAGTCGCCCTCAAGAGATGAAACAGCTGTATTTGCAGCTCTCAGTTGAGCTTTCTCTTACTAAAACATGAAGACTTTTTTTTAGTAGTGTACTTCCTTTCCTCTCCCCATCCAATCCTGAAGGAATGCTAGGTCTTACAAGGACTTTTTTCACCCTAAACTTTTCGAGCAAATGTGTTTGGAGTTTTTAACTGGTACACAATTAGCAGTGAATCATGAGTGGATGTGCAATTTCAGAGGTATGCAGGGGAGGCCTAAACCTGTTTAATTTAGCTTAATAATGCTGCAAACACAGTTGTGTATTTTAGAACCTTGTTCTGTGAAAATGTGTTTTTGTTTGGGAGTTTTCCCATTACCTTCTTGACATCTGCATAGTTACAGATGAATAGCCTGACCCAGTGCCCCAGCGGGGAGAGCGGCGTGGCTGTGCTTTCAATAGGCATGTCTCTGACAAAGGAAACATATGGAATATTTCATTCCTGTCTTGCAAGGGCAGAGGGTTGGGGGCTTCAAACTTCATAGTGGATTGGTAAGCTAGCCACTGAGTTTGCTGTGAGCTCTCAAAATGCTCTTGCCAAGGGCATCATGCTTTGCTGTGGGATGTAGAGCAAAGCTCTTTTTGTATTGCAGTATTAATAATGTGACCAGGCAGCAGAGTTCACCATGGTTGCCTTTCTTTCTTCTACGTGGTACTGAGCGATGTCTGCTGGAAAGTGTTCCACAAGGGGGATTGGAACTAAATGAACTTTAAGATCCCTTCGAACCCAAACCAGTCTATGATTTAATGTTTTTTTGTTAACTGTCTGGGTACAGTGATGGCTGGCATTTAGTGTTCAGTAGGTGCGGAAGTTGTGAGTGCAGATGCAAGGGTCCCTCTGGAATGTACCTTGGGGTCTGTCTGCCCCTATGCCCATTACGTTCCCTTTCAGAGCGCAAAATGAGACTAGCTCTTCCTGTGATCCAGACACTGGGGTGTGTTAGCTTGAAAGTGAGAGTTTGTTTTTCCCTGTTCAGGGCTTCGGGCTTGTGGCAGGAAAGCATGGATGGTTTGCTCCTGTTGCAGCACTGCCTTGAAGGAGAGGATGGTGCAGGTCAGGAGAGGATATTGGGGAAAGCTTTGCTGCTCCATGCCTTGTTAAAAGGACTTGGTGGTGTCTAGCTTCAGTCCTTTCTTTGCTACTAAAATTTAGCCTAAGGAGTGTCCTGTCTGTCCCTTGTAAAATTCCATTTCATATGTTTTTAATAATAACCCTTGCTATTTTTCTGAATGCTGCTCCAGAACAGTAGCGGGTGCAGGTAGTTCATCTGGAAAAGTGAAGAGACTTCAGTGTGCAGACCTCTCTCTTTGGGGCAGTGGGTCTTTCTGTGGGGAAACTTCATGCTCCTCATTTGGCAGAACTCGTGGATGTGGCCTTCATTTGCTTCTTGCACCTAAGATCTATGAAGGAGCCATCTTCTCTTTCAGGTACTGTGTTTGAGAGCCTAAAAATGTATTCTTAACCAAGGGAAATGTTGCTCAGATTGGAAAACACTCTTTGTTGCTCTCTCAGTGCTCTCTGAGCTGCTCCAGCAAGTTAGGAGCCCTTGAACCTACTGAAGGGAGCCCCACGCTGTTTGAAAGATTGATGCACTTATGCCCAGACTTACACATTCTTTAAGGGAATTTTGAAAAGCTGCTGCCAGCAGCAATCTGCAGACTCCTTGTTCATCTTTTTTAGTTGTGTTTCACTCAAGCAGCTCTCACCCTGCTGTGTTTCCTGTGGGTGTCTTTTTGGGGTCATGATGGTCTTTGTGGAACTAAGAGTGAGGGGGAAACTGAGTTGGGAGAGAAAAAGATATGGTCCTGTGTAAGGGGCCCTATTTGGAGAATGTAGTTGCTGGTGATTTGGACCTCCACAGGCTTCTACCTTTAGGTACTTTTTTTACTGCTGTTGATTTCAACATTTGGGTTTTGAAATTACAAAAAAAAAAAAAAATAATGAAGAAAATTAAAAAAAAAAGGGAAAAAGAAAAGAAAGATGGATACTAATGTTGACCAAACTGTTAATATTTTACAGAACTAGTATGAGTCTTGCTAGGTGTAGAAAATCTATGTCTTTTCCAAGGGCAAATTTGCTGGCTCTGTGCTAAGTGTTTAGTGGAGGCATTAAATCTCTTCAATATCCAGGTCAATCATTTATTTAAAATTGACTTGCCTGACATGTCATTTTCAACTAGTTTGTTTCCATGCTGGTTTTTTTAACCTGCTTCCTGAAAAGACAGGTCTCTGGTTTCCATACAAAAAATGTACAGTATCTTGATGTTTACGAGTTCTAAGCAGGGTTTTGATATGGTTTGAGGGTAATAAATGGCAGTTGTTTAGTGTTTCAGCAGAAGCCTCTGCAGTTGCGCAGCAAGGCCAGTTTTTCCTCCTTAAAATACATGTATTTTTCAACTCTGAAGTAATTGTGCATTTTTTTTTTTTCCTCACTCACATAATTTTTCTATTCCAAATACCTTAGATATTTATTTTGCCAAATATATTCCCCATTTCCTGTAGACATAGTGCATCACCTGGTCTCAGGTGATTCAGTGCCATGAGGAATAAGAGAATAGTGGAATGATAACATAAAAATATTCCTTCTTAATGCTGTTTTCACAGTGAATTTGACTCAGCAAATTTGATGTCCGGTCTGATTTATTATTAGTCAGATTGATATTGTAGGTCACTTTGCTGAGCAAATTGCTTTGTCCTTTGGCATCTTCCATGAGAATAGACAGCTTCTGTTTCATCTCTGTCCTTCAAGTGCCTGGCAGGAGATACAACTCGGGGCTCACTCCTCATCTGCAGTTAGTATGGAGCTGCTGTGGTGGCCCTTTGGGCTTTTCTGGATAAGGCATTTGGGAAGGCTGGGGGAGCTTTGTGCAGTGTGATCCTTGACTGCTTGCTCTCTTAATGCCTGTGCCAGACTAATAATTTTTTGCCCATGTAAACTTTGTCACCACAATAGATAGGATAGAAGCAAATGCTTCAAATGGTAAGTAATGCGCAAGTGATCACCAAGTTGGGAAATTCTGCCATACCATGGCAGTATAAAATCTTCCTCCATGAGCATTCCATAGAACATGAGTATGTTTTATAGAATCCTGTGCAAACTGGCAAGCATTTGTGGATGTGTCTGTTTTGCTATGTCTGATAAAACCGTGTTATGCAGGCTGGAGTCAGTCACACCTCCCCCCCGCCGCATTTGTTCAGAGTACAGCTGGACTTTGATCTTTTTTCTACAATCTTGGAGTAGTAAATATTAGTCATGGCAAAAATGGATATAGAGTCACCTGCGTGGGGCTGGTCCTGTTGGATGGCTAAGCAAGCAGCAGGTACTATCCTGAACTTTAGCTGTTTTTTTTTCTTTAAATGAGAACTTGGGTGCTTTTCCTGCCCTGTTGCAGCGTTCTGGAATGACAGCATTACTGAGGAGTTATCCTTGTTCCAGAGTACTTCTCTTCAACAGGCAGTAGTTGAACACAGGAGTTGCACTGATAGCTCCTGTGTGACCAGTCCCTGCTTGGTGTTTCACACTGTAGAGGTACGGGGGAAACAAATTTCTGCAAAGTGGTCATGATAGATGTGCATTTATCACCTCCCTCTCTCTTCCCCCCCCCTTTTTGAAAGACAGTGCATTAGTTCCGCATCATGATGTTGCAGAGAAGGACAAGTGCGTAGTGCCTACGGTCATTCATCCCAAGTGCGAAGTGTGTTTTAATTGTCGGTGTCCTTAACCTACTATGTCAAATTGAAAAGTAGCTTCTGATTTTAAGAGAATAGGCGAACCACAGTGTGAATCAGTAGTGAAATTACAGAGGTATTTTACGTATGACCATTTCCAGTACTACTTTGCATGTTCTTTGCAAAAGGCCAAAGTCCTTTTGCGTGTCTGATTTAAAGAAGGAAAACCCATTGAGTAGTAGCACCCTCCTGGGGATTTGAGCCCTGCCATCTGTTTGCATTGCAGTGCAAACCTTATGTCTGATAATGGTGAGGTTTGCTGCCCAGACACTGTTCGTTAGCTCTGTTGTACATAGATGGAAATCTGTTGGTATATCCAGCTTTAAAAGTTAATTTAAGGGTTTTGCGGAATGGGTTGAGAGACAAGTTACAAAGTTTTAAGGTTTGGTAAAGGAGGCAGAAGGGTTCTCATAGCAGAGCAGTGCTAGCAAACGTGACGCTGATAGCAGATCTCTTTTAACAGTTTGTATCTGCCAAATTACTGGGAAAGCCTTAACGTTTGCCTACATTACAGCTTTTTGTTTTCTCCTTTTGGAGTTCAGGCACACCAGCATGCACTTAAATCGTATTGCTTTTTAACCTGCTGTTATGATGTAGTCTCTTTTTGGTTTAGCTGTCCCCTGAAGTGTCTCAGATGTTAGAAATACAGAGTATTGCTCTGTATTTGCTTTATGTTTTAAAAGTAGTACAGAATATATTTTAACAGAATATATGCAGGTCATCCAAGAAGCTTCCGCAAATATCAACCAAGAATGTGTGCAATTAAAACCACAAACAACCCCTGTTCTGCTGCCATCTTGTCAACAACAGCAGTGCATTGCTCGTGTCTTAGGTTCTTTTCCCCAGACAGGCAACTCAGAAGCCCAGGAGAAGAAGGTTCTGTTACAGCTTTTCTTCACCAGCCTTTCAGGATTGTGCAAGTGACTTATCATTAAGTTTTCACACAGTAGCCCAGGGCTTTTGAGGAAGGACTAGACTAGGAACTCATCGCACTTATTCCTGTATGTTGCATTCATTTAGCTGGGGCGGATTCCAAAACACCATTGCAGTTGAAGCATAAGAGGCATCTTAAAGGCTGAAAATCTTGGTTGTACTTTAAGCATTTTTAGCTGTTTATCTGCAGAGAGATTAATGAGTGATAGGTAGCTATGTTGGATCCAGACTTGCAGAATACAGTTGAACTGCTTTAGGTTCCAGCACACTCATTTAATTGCTGGGTTACTGAAAGTTTTCTCTGCTGTGGGGGTGCTATGCATGTGAGTATGTAGGGGAAACATGTATGTTTATACAAAGAACTCACATTTATACAAAGAAGTCTGAATGAAGTTTGGAGATACTGCCTTCGTGTTGTATAAAAATTCCTGCTTTAGATTACCCCCTTCTTTAATTTCCTTTCAAGAAGATTGTAGATAGGTCTTGCTATCACTTACACTCAATTACTTCAGTGTTCACTTCCCCTATGTGATTTAACATGCACAAGCTTAATTATTCTTTTCTGGCCTGGGGAGAGGTTTCCTTCCAATAATTACCTTCACTGCCCTTTACCCTTCTGCACATTAGTTTGTTTGGAGAAATGTAGCTGCTCAGTAAGCAACTCCAAACAAGGCAGTGCCTGGAGCTGTATTGGAAGCATAACTTATACCTTTTGCACAGCATGTTAAACTTCAGTTTACTGAAACTCAGCTGCTAGATGTACTGCATTAGCAAGCTCTAAATATTTCTCTCTTTGCTGAAGGTGGTGTCGGTTCTGCAGAAAAGCACTAGTTAACACTGCATCTTGGTACTGTAATGGGGCGAGACAGCTAAAAAGGAAAGTACATTGACTTTAGTAAATAGCATCCATTAATTCTACCGTTTCTACTAGCAGCTGTTGTTTAGTCAGACACTATTTAAATGTCAAAAGAGAATAACTCCTTATGAGATGAATGTGATGCAATGCTGCCAGACTGATTGCTCCTGTGATAGCAAAGAAATACATATTTAATCATGTGGAAATTTCTCAGGGTTATATCCTTCTGGTTGCTTCTAATGCTGTTCTTCCTAATGGATAGCATGGAGGAAAGAAAAGAAAACAAGAATAGTAAAGACCAGCAGGACTAAAGTGCGTAAATAAATTGTTAAAATAATTTTAAGTTGATGGTAGTTAGAGGAGGTAAGACTGATCATTTCTTGGAATGGGTAGTACAGAATTAGTTCTAAAAGCTTTATGTTCTTCAACTTAGATCAACCTGTATGCTACACAAAATACAATACGATATGTCAAAGGGATAGAGATGCTTCCTTCTCTACCAGGTTTACTGTAGATAAAATGTAAACCTGGTATAGGAAAATGTAAATAAAAATTGTTCTTATTTAACTATCTTGTGGCAAATATAATGAAAAGTAGCAAAAAGTTCCATTTGTCTTGGACCTCTGAATATTCAGTGCTATCCTTAAGATGGAATAATGACCTTATTACACAGTCTGCAAATATATTTGTAAATTCAAGTGTCTTCATGTATGTGGAAAAAATAAACTGTTTTGAACTTGACAAAGCCATTTATGTTTTTAAATTATGCTGCCTTCTTCATTAAATCCTGATGTTTGTTAAAATACAGACAGAAAGTGATCATATTTTAAGTGTTTTCCCATTTTTTATTTTAAGGTAGTTTCATAAAGCTCTGGTCTCTGATCCATTGTGGGATTACTTGTCCCTCAACTAAAAGCTAAATTATTAAGTCTGCTTTATACTTTTCAGATTTGATAGTGGATATAACATGTGTTGGTGTTTACTGTGGGATCTGACAGAATAATTAGAGAGCACTATCTCATTGCTGGTAGCTTAAATATTGAGAATAATAGGTGTAACTAAAAATGAAAAGCGGCAATGGTTTGCTAGTTTCAATAAAAACTTTTTCACTCTCTCAGCTCTCATGGGGTTTATTATCACTTTTATTTTTTAACTGTATCTCCACAGTTTTGCTGGTGATAGGTTGGAAAAATTGCTGTGTTGGTTATAATAAATTATGAGATTGGTAATGAGGAAAACAGGGTGTTGGTAGTACTCAGGTGTCCATATTAGAAACAGGTTTTGAGCTGCATGGCAAGTTTTACTGGCCCCTGTTTACTGATTCAGTAAAACCCATAGTCTTTCAAGGCAGAAGAAACTGGACTTCTTTGAAGCAAGCGAGAACAAGGAAAAAACAGATCTTTTTATTAATGGAGCTTGGGAGGGGTATTCTTTGTCCACCTCGCATCCATTATAGTTGTCTTCACTGCAACATAGGTTTGTACATCAGAAAAGGATTTGCTTTGTCCCATGGCCTTTAGGTAGGAGCTGGAGGATAGCAATGCTTGCCTATAGGATAGCAATGACGAAGTTAAAATGTGCCCATGTTTGTTGTGCGGAGACAGAAGGAGGTAAGGGTTCACAAGCCTGCTTTTCTTCTTGGAGTTTATCTATAAGGTGCATATTGCTGGAAAAATGCATGTGCTATTTCTGTCTACAAGCAGGCTAGAAATGTAGGTGGATTACTTGATTGCCTTTTGTGTCTCTCTTACATATCCATCACACAATCATTTAGATGCATTTATATAAAAAAAATTGATCCAGTGTACATGATTAAACTTGACAAGCCTTAATCTCTGTTGCTAAGAGTGTGGGCTGGACAGGTAATGTGATAGGTCTTTGTTTTTCATGTAAATACTTGCAATGTTTTTTTGCATTAAGTGTGCTGTTTTTTTTTTTCTTGACAGTTTAGTGATTAAAATCTACTCAGTTTTAAATAGGTGTAGTTGTGTAAATACTGAGAACAGAGTTAAATTAAAGAGAGAACTTTACCTTTTCAAGAAATTTACTAGTAAGAAGTGCTTCTTTGACCTCTTACAGCAGGTGATGGCTGTCAGGTTATTTTGGCTGAAGGTTTCTGTGAAATACTTCATTTGCTTGTATGCCTTTTCCTTGAAAATTAGAAAATTATGCTAATTTTTAATTAGTTTATATTCTTGGGTCAGCAATGGTAAGTACTATTATTTTTATTCACGTCAGGGCAGAATCCACAAGTCCAGAGCTGTACTACTAAAGTTGGTTAGCACAACTATCCAGTTTGGGATGCGATTCCTGACTGACAAAGTCATGCTGGAGAGTGCCTGTGATGTCCACACAGGGATTTTTTTGGGGGGTTTGTTTGTTTTTTGTTTGGTTTGTTCTTTTGATTGTCGTATTTTAAGACTTTGGCTGTTTAGGTACTGAGATCCCCCTGTCCTGGGCGCTTGGAGATGTATCTGGGGCTTTGGGGTGGCATGGGAGAGACTGGGTCTTGTTTTGCTTTTTTTACATTATACTGCAGTGGTGAATAGTAACATTGTATTGAAGTTTTATCAGATGCTCTCATGAGACTTTTATCAGCATTATATGAATTTGGATTGTGGCTGGTGCATTGGACGCATTTAGAATGACATTTCATACTTGTTTTCAGAATTTAACTTACTTTTCTTCTCTTTGCTGCTGCTAAGGAGTTCCTCCTGAACTCCTGTGGTAAACAGTTGTGGTCAAGGGCAGTGATGCAACACATTCTGATAAAGGCACATGAACAGGCTTTCCACGAATATGTACTTGGCGTTGGGCCTTCAAAACCAAGGCATGTAGACATTGTCTTTTCTAAAAATAACTATTTTATTCTTGCCTTTTAGTACAGTTACATCATATTTTCTCGTAGTAGTAGGAAACAGGAACAATGTCCGTGCAAGACAATTGATAATCTTGTGCTATTTCTTGTGGCCTTAATTCAGTGATCTAAGGTGTGACTAGGAGAGATTTTGGTGTGTAGTACATAAATAAGCCAGTCTGACTTTGAAAAGCAAAATCACCAAGTATTCCTGCTAGATTACCATTTCTGAAAGGCAGGTTTCCTTGTCTGTGTGAATACATGGAGCTAACTCTGGTATATTTAAAAAAAAATAACAAAACAAAAAGAAAAAAAGTCTAAGCTGATTTATACCCAGTTGCATTTTGACTAGATGAATGCAGTCTTTATAGCAAGTGCTGCTTGTTAAGGAATGCCTGCTAGATATGTAGGTAGTGTAAAGGAAGATTTTAAACCATTGCTTTTTGTCTTCACTCAGATTGGTATTAGTAATAGAAATGTCTTTGTTCTGTTCCCGCTTCGTGTTGTGTGGGGTTTTGTAAGTGAGAAAAAGGCCATTCCTGTTCTCTTGCAGGGAAAAGAGCATTTTGGAGATTACCAGAGTTTCAGCCTGTGTTTTTTTGTCTGCTGATGATTTTGGTACTGTTTGGCTGCACCTTCTATCGCTGGACTGGTGTAATGAAAGGAAGCTGCCCATATGCCACCTTTCACAGACCAAGAGTATTAACAAGACAGTGGTGAGGAGCTGTAACATGCTGGAGGGGTTGGACCATCACTGGCCGGGATGGCTTCTTTAGGTCCTAGTTGTACCTGATGCTCCTCACCCACCCCTGCACTTTTCACTGCACTGGGTGCCCCACAAAAACAGGGGCCATGTTAGCCTGCTGCTGGGGCTGGTTTGGAGTGGAAAAGGACATGGCGACTAGGTTTGGCCAAAATATCCTGCACCTACAAGGATGGTATTTCAGTGGTGTTTTCTTAGGACTATTTTGTTTCCTGTTTGTGGCTGGGGGAGATGACCTTCAAGAGAAGAGCTGCTGCTATTTGCTCAGATATTTCTAGGAAGTTTCTATAGCACTTCTGTTCAGCAGCGACTGCCTGTGCTGCCAGAAAGCAGCAATAGTCCTCAGATGTCCTGTTTAATACACAAACACGGGTATTCCATCAGTTTGGTCGTGAATAATGGAGTACAGATTACCTTCATGTATATTAAATGCCAGCAGATAGTGAATTGTATGGAAGGTCACCAAACCCAGCAGGGAATACACCTTTGCCTTCACCAGCTCTGATTTTCAGACAATGCCAGTGCGTCATGTGCAGTCGCAACAAATTAGTCCCCTGCGTTACCCCATCCTTTCTCAGTTGCCTGCTTTAGGATGCGCAGAGATGTTTCATCAACATGTGTTGTTCCCCTTGCCTTCATTTTGGGAGCTGCTGGCTCGTGAAAGATGGGATGAGCTGTTGCAGTTACACCAGATTTGTGGCCACCTGTATTTAATTGTTGTTCTTGACATAGCAAGGGATGTACAGCAAAGAGTGGGCACAGTACGCTTGAACTTCTTTTTATGGACGATAATATTTAAAAGCTAAAATGTAACAGTATTTCAGTTGTGAATACACGGAAATCATGTGTACTGCTTAATGTGTTTCAGAAATCCCTGTTACTTTTCTTCCTTAAATACAAGAAAACAGGCGTGTAATGCCTCATTGAAAGAAGTCTGTAGGGGTGCTTTGTGAGGGTCTTAATTAAGGGCTTTGAAAGACTAAACAGAAGGAAAAAGAAAATGCTACAGGGTTATTGTTATTCCAGCCCATTGGCTCAGCGAGCTGACCATCCATTGGTGCCTTCTGTCCATTTGGGAGCTGAATGACACTTTTGTTCGTGGTTAACAGAGGTGAAAGAAGCCAATTATTGCCTGTCTTTTCCACAGGGCAGCTGCAGACAGATTTTACTGCAGGCAAATACGGACTTTTCTGCCACAAGGATGGTTGTGATGACAGTTATTTTTGTGGAATTGTATGAAAGAAAACAGATTTTTTTCTCTCTCCCCCCCCCCCCCCAGTGATTTGTAGATGTTTATTGAAAACTACTGTGAATATGCTGTTGTGGAATGGGAATGTGTCCCCATGATAGCAGCATACTTGGCTTTTTCTCAGAGCGTCAGAGTGAGGGTTTTTTTGGGTTTCTTTTTTCTCCTCTTATTTCTTTTGTATTTTTTTTTCTTTGCAATTGCAGTTAATTTTAACTATAGGGGGTTTTCTGGTTGGTGTGCAGTGGGCATTAACCCTCTTATGGGTGCCACCTCAGGCTGTGCTGGTTGCTTTGTGTGCCGTAGTGACAGAGGGAAAACCTCTGCAGGTTGCTGTTGTAGGACTTCCTAAAATACATGTTTGCATGCCATTAGGGACCTCAGAAAGTGTCCCTATGCCTGAAACTTGCCATCCCTTCTCCCACATCTCTGTTGGTTGGACCAATATGTTGTAAAATCTCCTCCCATGCCTCTTGCTTTTGAAATTCCAATTTTTTTCCTTTCTCCCTATTTTTTTGTTTGGTTTTTTTTCTTTGAGCCTCTGCTTGTAGTTTAAGTGTGTGAAAAGACTTGGTTGATGAATAGCCAGGTTCACCAACTGTTTTGATTCTGGAGAAGTCTCTTCCAGTTGGGAGCAAGTATTGAGGAAGGACCCATGTTGCAGTCAGAGTTGATCTGGCTTGGTTTGTTATGCTGAAAGACTTCTTGGCATGTTAGCTGCACAGGAGGTGTCTTGGTGTTGTGGTAGATTGCTTGTGGTAGCCTCTGTGTAGCCATCTAAAATCTGTATCTAGGCATGGTTCCTCATATAGTATATTTATAAAAAAGGTCGTGTTCGTCATCTTATGTGGCTTTCTGCTGCAGGTGAATGAAGAGTCTTGCCTTTTGTCCTTCAACTTTCTGAGGGTGAAAGCTCTTTGAGGACATTAATCCTTCATCTCCTGATGCCTTAAGAATAGCTTATGCTTTCAGTTGGTTTCTCTTCATCCAGATTGTATATTTTCCTTTACAGATTTTCTTACTGGGTAGCTTGCTATCTACAGATGTGACTGCTCCAGCCAGGTGTCCCTGTATTGCCAACCCACAGTGATTGAAGTTAGTTATGTCCCCCATGAGCTTGGCATGGTGCAGACAGCCTCGCTTGAGGCTCTTGATGGAGGATCCATCCTTTTTGGAGGATGTGGCTCTGTGGGCTCCTGTTATCTGTTGAATGGTGTCAGTGACAGGGCTGTACCTTCACCAAGTTCTCAAGAATATGAGTGATGCAAATGTGTGCAGTTCTGTGATGTAGCTAAATGTGTTTTACTGCAGACTTTCGGGGGAGAAAACCCACTGTTATATGTGTGCACCACAGGTGCTGTGTTACTGTAAATCATGAACTTTGACTTGAAGTTCCTGATTTATATCATTAACATTTAATAAAGCATTTTATGTTGCTTTAACATGACAGCAGATGCAAGTTGAGAAGGTTGGAGGGAATAAAAGCTGCACCCCTTGGACCACTGAGCAGAGTTCTGTTTTTTCACAAGGGAAAGCATACTTTGTGCTTCTTGAAATGAAATAATTCGCTCTAAGTCAGGTAACAATGAGATAATTCCTGACTCTCATTATACAAGAAGAAATAAAATTGGTTTAGAATGCTGCCTTGACATCCCTTGTTCAATCCTATGCTGTTGGTAGTAGAACCCGAACCTGTAGCTCTTCTCTAAGAGTGTTCTGGCAGACATTTTGTGCAGCTTTCATTTAAATTTGTGTCTAAGGGTTCACTGGAATGTAATGTAGATGCTCAACCCATGTATTTGTGTGCGTAAGGGCCTTGGCCATCCATCTCAAATAAAAAGAGGAATGTAGCTGAAACCAGTATAACTGTAAAGGTTGGGAGGCTCTTCCGATTCTTGTCTCCAGCTACACATCTTGTCAATAGGCAGTAATCCTCCCTTTACCATCTGATGAAGGTATCAACTTCAGAGCGTTTCAGGCAGACTTTAACCTTCAGATGTCACAAAGTGGAAATTATTCTTGTGTTCAGGTACTGTGCCATAGTTGATGATCAGTATTTTCCGTAACCTGAGTTTTACATTGCATCAAAATGTGCTTTGTCAGCTACTTGAAGATGCCTTGAAAATTCCTATGTAAAAGCACATTTGGTTCTATAAAGGCCATTCCAGGTGCTGCCATGAAATCTATTTTGACACTAGAAAGCTGTACTGTGTGCTTTTAGTTTTCCCACAGCATGTAGATAATTATAGTGCTGTATTGCAGGAAAAGATTCTTTTTTTTTTTTTTCCTCCTAGAAATAATTTTTAGTTACATCCAAGTTATATGTTATATGTAAGTGAAAAAAAAATCTCAGATGCTGAACCTGTTGTATATACATTTGGACTGATTGAGATGTTTAAATTTTAGCTTCTGGCTTCATTGTATCAGTGACCATGTTCGTACACCATTTTTGTTTTGCTCTTTTTGCTTGTAGCCTTCTGAAAATGTCAGGCTTACCCAGACTTCTGAGGCTCAGGTTGCTTTCTAAACATTGGGTGGGACAGACTAGGAGACCAAAATAAACCAGAAGAAAATGAATGCAATCTAAAGTGCTTAGATTTGCTAAAGTTGGCATTTTTATAAAATGGATATGTAGCTGTTGGTGTTCTCTTTCTGTAACAGAGCAAAAACACAGAGTGAAAACACAACAGAAGATTTTGATGTGAATATATGTGTGTAATGATAGCGTTGCTTTTCTATCAGATTGAAGTGCTGGGCTCTGTCCGGGCAGCTCAGAAACATCAGCAGCTTTATCCTCCCCCTTCCTTGCAGAGATGCAGAAAAGATTATTCTCCTTCGAACCTGGGGTTTGGGGAGGGGAATCAACCTGTTCAAACCCACAAAATGGGTATCTGCTGGGGCAAGGAACTGAAGCTCTGTCCAGAGTTGTAAGGGGGAGCTTTTGGTGTGAAATGTTTGTTGTAGTAAATATTGTGTTGCTAGGTGGAGGGAGATGTGGTGTCCTTGGAGTCCAAAGGGTGAGTATGGCTCCCTACAGTCATGTAGAGGCAGTTTAAGCTTTATGGCATTGGCCTTGAAGCTGTTAAATGGAACGAACCATGCTTTGTAGGTGTTTGTGGTTATGCAGCAAGGACCTGAGACTGGAGGGGAGGACACACAGATCTCATTAAACTGGTTAGATGACATAGCTTGGTGATGTCCCTAGTGTCTCAGCAATGGTTCTTCACTGAAGTTTTTGATAAGGACCAAAATGCTCAAGAACTTCCTCAATAGTAGTGAATAAAACCTTGGCTTGGTAACACATGAAGTGTCTGTGTTTGGTTTAGCAATATGTGATTTAAATTAAGACTTGCATGTGTGTCTAACATGGGGCTGATCTAACTCATTAAAGAAAAGTCAAAGTTTGACACTTTAAAAATTACATAGTTATCTTGGTGGTTGATGGTTCAGTATGACTCCCCAGTGGTAAATACAATTGTTGCAATTGGCAGTGCTGTCCTGTTTTAACTTGGTTGCAAGCGTAGTTTTATTTACTTAAAACATGAGGAATATCTTTCTGTAAAACTCCTTTAGGGGATCTGGTGTTGATCTCATCACAGCATAGCTACATATTATGTTTTCTTTCAGTGCAAAGTTCCCACTGTCTCTTTCAGTACCTTTCCTCTTTCCTACTGCCACAGGCGTCTACTGCTTCATAGTTGTGCCGGCACAGCTCTCTCCAAGGCCGTGCTATAGAGAAGAAAGCTGACCCCATCCAAAAAACCAGTAACAGGCCAAAATCCAGTAATGTTTTTGCTTAAATCCAGATTATTACAGTGATCTGATTATAGAATGCTGCCTGTAGACAGTTCCACTGTGGAGGTGGAAAGCGATGGGAATATAAGCCATTTCCTTTGTGAGAAAGAAAACATATCATGTGACTACACCTGGGAGATGTAATAGGTTGAAGCCTTAAACATGTAACTTGTTGCTGTGTTCTCTGTTACCCTTTATGTGTGGAGAGCTATGGATTAAAAATTTATAATAAAACCAGAAAAAATCCTTCTGCTTATTTTCACTGGCTTTTACAAATCATCTCAAGCCTTGCCAGAAATGATGGTAGTAACAAATGCTTTAGACGTGTGCATTTTGGGCAAAGATGATTCCAGTGTCAAGCCCCTTACTCTGAGAGTTGTTATTCAGCCAGTTTATGGGTTCTTAAATGGGATGAAGGCACAAAAGTATTCTTCATAGTTTTCCATAGCTGGAAGAGACATCAGTGAAATACAGAAGCGTATTGCTAATAAGAGGATAGCATTTTGAATATTTGCACCAGGTTTATACCTTGCCAGATTTACAGCTTGCCTTGGCTTTGTGCATGGCCTGAGCTGTACTGTCTGGAGACAGGAGCCAAACTGGGTAAAGTGCAGAAAACATGCAATTGGCATGAAATAATAACATTGTTCAGATTTCATCCCCCCCCCAACAACTGATGTGTTAGTTACAGGGCATGATGAGTCTACCTGGCAAAGGTGCTTTGCAGTGGTTCTCTGGAAAAAGTTGGTCCTCACAGATTTTAACTGCTCTCCTGAAGTCCCCTGTAGTATGTGTTACCTCAAGTGGTTGTGTGTCCGAGGGGTTTGTCACCAAATGCTTATGATGATCTCTCTGGCATTTTAATCTGTGGTTACTCTTGGAGTCTTGGATAGCCAGGTTACTTTGTCTAAATGATTTTAAACAACTTTCAGGCCAGAAGGTAGCTGTGATGAAGCCATGCTGGGAGCTTCCCTCCTAGTTTGGGTGGGAGCAGCACATGGAAGGTTGGTTACACATCAGTGATGTTGATGATCTGAGTTCCCGCTTGGTGGAATTCATTGATGGAATCATTGATGGATCGTTGATTATTCCTATTTTGTGATGGATATTCACAAATATAAGAAGAGTATCTCAGCACTGGCTTGCCCTCAGACTGCTTGACTAATGTGCGTGTCACACTTGCGGCCTGATATTTTTTTGTACTCAATTCCCTGCATTCCTGTGTTCTCGAGAGTAAATAATTATAAAACCATGAATAATGCATAATTTTACTATCAGCTATAAATAATCTCTTAACTATGTAAGGAAAATACTCTTGCACTGAAAGACATTTTGTTTCCTCCTCCAGCTTACAATAAGCCTTTCCTTCAGCCCGTAATCTGCGCCAAATGTGTGACTTAAAAATTAACCGAGGAGCATGTTAACTTGTGCTACAGTCCTATTCCAGGATAGGATCTCTTTCATAATAACGCAGTGGAATTTTTTTCTGGGTTAATTCCCCACCATGTGTCAACATAGGCCATTAACCGTATGTGTGATTGCTTAATGGCTGGCCTGCAGTGACTCAAATACCAGTTCCAAATAGGCCTTTGCATACAAGTATTGTTCTCTCTAAGATCTTGATGATGGCTTGATTGGCACATGAATAGGGTACATTAGAGCTAGTTACTGTGTCTGAAAGAAAGCTAAGACATCACATTGAAAAAAAAAAAAAGAAAATAAAAACCCAACAGGTTGATGTGACATGGGAAGGAGGAGGCAGGAGAAATGACTTAGAGATCTGGTGGGGGAAAAAGGGGGATGTTACTTCCCTTGCAGGAACAGACCTGTCTGAATATTTTCAGCCTTTCTGTGGCTGTCAGTGAAAATATTGTAGGTGCTACTTAAGCAAAATGCTAAAAGCTTGCTGGAATCAACAGGATTTATGTGGGTTTTTTTTTTTTTTTTTTTTTTTTTTTGTATTTGTACTGAGAAAATGCTCCATATACCCCTCTTTGCTAAAACTTTTGAGTATCTCAATCCCCTCTTAATAGCCAGGGTTGGTGGGTAGCCTGATGTTTGGTTGCTTCCATGAAAAAGCAGTTTAAGTGCTTCATCCCCAAGTGAGGAGTGACACAAATGTTCCAGTTAGTTTGAGCCACAGAAAAGGGGATGGAAACATTGCACATAACTTCTTGCATAGCTGTTAGAGTGTAATTTCTTTCTGCTGCTACTGAATGGAGTGAACCTACACATCCAGCAAAGGAGAACTATCAAGAGTCTCCTGTCCTGTTATTCTGCTAAAAAAACCCCTGACTAACACCCCCCAAAAAAAACCAACCCAAAAACCCAGGAAAAAGAAAGGTAATTAACTTGTTTTGAAAAGGACATGGTGGGTAGTTGCTGGGCATAGCACATGAGAGCAGCACTGGGCAACTGGAGGGGACTCCAGGCTCTGCTGGCAACTTTGGACAGCTTACCGCACCTTTCTGTGCCTGTTTTCTGTCCATTTGCTGTTTGTGTAGTCCATTTAAGCAGCAAACTCTTCTAGGTGAGGAGTGTCTTCAACTGTGTATTTGTACAGCACCAATTACGTTGATATGTTGAACTAGGGCCCTTAGCTTCTTGTTGCAATACAAACAACAGCTGATTAAGACGTGCTCATTAGAGAGATAGTATGAATACTTGGGAAATGGCAAGTGTATTTGCTGGGTGGGAATGCAACCTCTGTCTTATTTAGCTAGTCACTGCAGATGTTGACTAAGGCTTTAAGTATTTGGATGTATCCTTTCTTACAAGAATGTTTCCTAGAAGAAGTGGGAAAGGAAACATGCTCATAATTAAAAGAATGTCATGGCTGATAGGCTTTTTGTGACTGCAAAATGGGCTGTGAATACAGAACAGGTTTCTGTGCCTTTTTAAGTGTTGGAGATCTCTGGTCATGTCAGAAGCAGTAGGACCATACTTAAGGTACTTTGAGGAGAGATGGAATCACAAGGAGAAAAATGTACATTAATGCGATAATTAGTTTAAAATCTTCCATTCTGTTTTATCATTAGCAACTTTGTCCATGTTAAAAGGAACAATAGGTGAGGATTTGAAGAAGAAAAATGTGTTGGGGCATGGCAGTGAGGGTTGGAGGATATCAGATAGTTAATGCTGTGGAGTCCTTGGCTGTTGGCGTACCCAGAGGTGCCCTTGAGCTGAGCCCTTCCCGGTGAGAGATGGGCACTGGCAGTTGTGCAGAGCTGTCAGAAGCTGGTTGAAGGTAAATGTTAAATACAATACCAGTCTAACATATTGGTGCATCAGTGTCCTATTACCATATAAACATTAGCTAATAGTATAGGCTGAGGTAGCCAAACCTTGCAGTAAAGATGTAGGTAGTGTATAAAAGGTAAGAAATTAATTACTCAGTGTATTACTTTAACTTTTTCTTTAAACTCAAACATTACTGCAAATCCAAACACTTCCCAAGTGTAGGCTTCTCTGTAAACATCAGATTTCCTTTGCTTGATATTTGTTTGCCTCCCGTTCATGATTTCTAGCTGTTGGGATAGGCACGTCTACATGTAATACATACCCATGAATCTTAGCTGCATTCATTGGATTCATGGTGCAGTTCTTTACCACTCCAAACAGTATCTGTGAGGAGGTGTTTCTGGAAGAGAATTGCTTGCTGCTTGTTATCAGGAAGACAGAGTAAAACAACAAAAAAACAACCCAAGCTTTTAATTGAATTAATTTAATTAGAATCCCCTTGCTGATCCTCTAGGCTTTCTATGTGTTCATTGTATACTGAATACAGTTAAGACGTGGGGCAGTATTAACACAAACTTGTCTACTACGTCACTTCAGTGGTTTTATGTTCATCCTGAAGAAATTGGCTAACTGGGACAGGACAGTAGGTCTAAACTAGGGATGCAATTCAGCTTCTGGTCTCCCCTGGAGCTGGTTGCTGAAGGGTGTGATTTGGTTGAATTACATTGGTTTTCATCATGTGCATGTGTTTCTGCAAGGAGTTTGGCACCAAAGGTGTTTCTTCAGGGCCGTGGCACAGCAGGACAACTTAGATTGGTCTAGCCTTGAGTTTCCCTGACTTCTGCTTTCCTCCCCTGCCCATCCTTCGCTCCAGGTAATTCTACTGATTAATACAGATGTGACCTGGGTCGAATTTGAAGCACTGGCATACAGCAGCATCTACTTCTGTCCCTGTTTTTTGGATAATAGGCAGAGAATTGTTGGTCTGGTATACTGACAAAAATACCTGCTGCTTTGTCTTGTTGATCTTCACCAATGTTAAGGTAATCGGGACATTATCCACCTATCAGTGGTCCCAGAGGTAACTGGTGGCTGATTGTTGCTGAATGTTTTCTGTCGTGTTGACTTGCATTTGCAGTAACCTGGCTTACTGAATGTAGTTTGTAAAGATATTAACAGCTCCAGCTTTTCCTAGTACTACTGAAGCTGGATACCTGGGGAATTTTACATAAGACTTAAGACCTTTTACCTAATGGTTTCTTGCAGGTAGGTAGGAGGGCTTTATTCAAATATAGATAGCTCTGCCTAAATCATTTTGTAAGTGTTATAATTAAATAATTCAGTGGCAGAGGGCCCAGACCTTGGAAAAGACTGAATGGAGCCTACAGTATTACATGCTATTATCTATCAGCAAACAGGTTAAGCTTGCTCAGAGGGAGTATTTTATAGGATTTTAAAGGTGCCTTGTTGAAACATGATCTTCTTTCCTTCAACAGACACTCCCCTCTCTCTCTTTTTCTCCTTCCCTCTCCCCCTTTCCTTCTAAACTTCACAAAAGGTAGAGGTTAGGTGATATCCAAAAAGAAGTTAGCTATTAACGAAGTACAGGGGAGCACGGGGTGGAGGAGAAGTATTTTGGTTTTATTTTTTAAGCAGCTAATCTTGATTGGGTTTGGCTGCGGTGTAATTTTCCTTTTCTGTAGCTAGATATTTCACGTTTTTCCAGCTGAAGAACTTTTGTACAGTATTTTTGGAGTATTTTAGGTAGTTAGCATGCCTTCATATGCAGTGCATGGGTGTGGTAGGTAGGAAGGGGCATGCACCCCCAGTTCAGGGCAAATCCAAGTGTTGATAGTCAAGGCTGCAACACAGGATCAAGAGTGTAGCACCCGCATCTCTGAGTTTTAGATGTGCCAGCATAACAGAGTTGGGTAGCAAGCGAGGTTTCTTTGCATGAAATGTGTGCACCTTTTGGCTGGGGAGATGCAGTGAAGAGCAGTGGATATCATCAAAACAAAGCTGTAGCAGCTAAATGTCCTTCAGTCCAGATAGACTGGCATAGTTTCCTTTTCCAAGGCCCATCAACTGTTGTGGGTTTTTAGCTTTCATTCTCAGGCTTTATCTTGGGCTAATTTGTTTATCATTTTTTGCCTGTCCTTTCTGTAACCCTCTACAGGCAGTCTGTTTCCCATTTTGTGGTCCTTTGTTGTTGCAGCTTTTCTTCTCGTGCAAGAATTATTGTTCCCTTACTTCTTTTGTGCCAGAATCCCACTCTGGCCATCGTTAGGAAGTTTAGGATAAACTTCAGGCTGTTTCATGATAGAGGCAATGCTTTAAAATGAGAGTAAGAGTTGTGTCCTCCAGGAGATACTGTGAGAAGCTGTGCATTTCATCTAATTCTCTTTTGCCTGATACCACGGATGGAAGCTGTGACTGAAGCCACTTTATAAAGATAAGCAGGAGTTTCTATTTTTAAAATGTGATAGAATTAGTAAGTTGCCATTCATGATAGGAAGTATTTCTGCTCATCCTGAAGCCTGGGGGAGTTTGACTTTGGTTAGTGGTAGAATAAAGAATCTTTAAAAAAAAACCCAACCCAAACTGACAACCAAAATATCTCATAAGGGACTGGAATTTTTGCACACGAGCATAATAAAAAAGTTTAAGCGCATTATGTTGCCTAGTTCAGGTTTCTGAAGTCTCTGCTGCTAGGTGCTTTAAAGAGTAGTTTAAATCTGTGCAGATAGGAGATGTGGTGCTGTGTATTTTTACTGTGTCTAGCAAAGGTGCTTTCCTCTCCCAAGTTATTTTATCTCATTTGATGCCTATTTTCAACAGAGGGAAGTTTCATAGCTTTTAGCATCTGTGCTGGTTACTATATGTGTTCAGTATTTGTAAAGACTTCATGTGTCAGTGTTGGGTGAAAGCAGGGGACTTTGCTAAACTAAGCTGGAAATAAAGATTAAAGTAGCTGTCCAAATAACCTGAAGGGGTCTGCTGAAGCACACTGCAAACAACAGATGACTGCTGGAGTACCATGGCTTTTTCACCTCTGGCCTGTAAAAATTAGTCTCTGCAGCACCTGGCATAGTGAAATAACATTTTCAGTGCTTGTTTTAGTTGTGTTTTGGTGGAGCTTTTTTTCTCTGTTCTGTATTACCTTCCTGGAAGAAGGATAAAGCTTGTGACCAAGTGCTAGAACCTTATTTGTTGTTCAAAACTGCAGCCACGGCAGCAATAGCACTGGAGGAAGGAGTGTGCTGTTGTTTATATCCTGGTGTTACATCTCTCCCACCTGAAATGGTGAAACCAGTTGTAACTGTAAGCCTGTGATTCATGTTATCCCTGACCTGTAGCCTCTTTGTGTTAAAGAAGTTACCACCTTCAGCTGCTCATTTTAGTTTTGATGCCAGCTCCTTGCCTGACCACACCCTTGAATGTTTCCAGGGATGGGGAACGTCTACCCCCTCTTTGCCTTGGTTAAAGTTGGTCAGTGAGCGAAGATTCAGCCTGGCAGCTTTGTACAGATCTCAGTTAATGGCTAGCTGCTGAAAGGTGCAGGTCTACCCTGACTTCTCCTTCATTTTCCTGACAAATCCATGGTGTAAGCCCACATCATCTCTGTCCTCATCTTTCCTCTCTTTAAGCTGCTGTGTTTGTTTTGCGCTTCCCAGGCAAAACAACCCAAATATAAGCATGGAGCTGAATTCTGATTTCAAGACAAAGCTGTAGGTTTCCAGGGCTGACAGATCGTTCTGCAAAGGGATAAAAGAACAAGAAATTAAAGGTATGCCTATCAGATACTGAGTCAGAACTTCAGTGTGCCAGTGAAATCTATGGCAACTGTGAGGCTTTTTTGGTGTTTGTTGGGGGTGTTGTGGGGTATGGTGTTTTGGTGGTGATCAAAAGATTTGTAGGTATTGTGCTGTTCTGGGGGGCCTTAGGTCTGGGTGTAATAACCCAATCCAGAGAGGGTCCTTCAGCAGAGTCCTGCTGAAATATGAGTCATTAGGCAACTGCTGATGTGACCCTTCGGTTGTGTGATAGCATCATTGCCATGGATACTGCCAGTGTCTTCCAAATTAAGTAGGTAAACTTTTTAAAGAGTAGTTATTAAGTCATCTAATTTTAGTGATATGGGTGTTTGATAATATTGTTTGCAAATTCTTGCATTGAAACTCTTGAACTTCTTAATATTTTATTATCAGAAAATTGTGCCCCTGAACTCATTCTTCGACTGAGGATATTCTGTAGAGTGAAGTAAAAATTAAAAAACTTAGACGTATACACACACACACACACACACATATATATAAACTAAAACAAGTGTCTGATTTTGGCTTCTACAATTCCTTGTGGTTTTCCCTTCTCTGTGGGTTGGTTTTTTGCAGACAGTGCACTTCAGATAAGATTAATTTTATCTAGCAGTTTTTCAAAGTGTGCTCTACCCAAGTCTGTTAATGGGTGGGGCATTTGCAGTCACACTTATAATTTCTGCAGCAAAAGTGCTTTTACATAATGCTTTTAATTAAACAAAATTTGATTTAGAACTAGTGTGGTGATCATGAAGAAACTTTGAAAGTCTGTGAATTAGTGCTATAAAGATTGGCTTTTTTACTGAGTAGGAGTGACTATCACTTCGAGTGAAGGAAAATGCAGAAACTTGGTCATAATTACATATTTTTAGCAAGGCATCGTGATAAGCAGCCCGTGAAGATTGACATGATAATGCTAAAGACAGAATTGCAATGCGTCTTTGTGCATCTTTCTGTTGTAAGTGTAGCTTTGCTGGAACAAAAATTTCAGCAGGATTTGGGAATATTGATGATGCTTTACACATCTTCATTGTTAAGGTGTTCTTTTTCATGCTTACATCTGAAGAGTCTACTCCCTATACGAAAATCGTAGATGCTAACTCACAGGTAAAAATCATTCTTTGCTGATTTCAAAACCTAGAGAAAGCCAAAATTGTGTCAAATTTGGATGTCAGCCATACTGTAGATCTGTATGGTTTCCATTGACTTTGTTTAGGATTGCATGTGACATTTGTGAAAATCAGGCATTTTTTCTCTGGAACTTCAAGACCATTGCTTTCAGACAGGTGTGGTTTCTTACTTGTTCTGCCCCAAATAGCTGTCACATAGTACAACAGATGTGGTTGCAGTCAAAACCATCAACCAACTGATGGTTAGTCATTCATGAAGTGCTTTCTGATGATATGTACTGGTGACTTACTACCACCATTTAATATATAATAATAGGGTTTTATATCACCTGGACAGCCTTTTGAGAGAATTGTGATTTGCTTGCATGGGTTACTCTTTCTTAGGATTCATGTAGGATCTCCACTCCCTGCTTGCTCTCCTGCTCTATTCATAAGTGTGTCCTAGTTGATAGTGGCAGGGAGGTGTAGTCCTCTGGAAAGGAGAGAACTGGCCTGGATGTGTGGAGCACATGTATTCATGACAATTTTAAAAATGCCTGTGGGGGTAGGGCGAATCAAAGTTGCAGACTCCTGTGGAGCAGACAGCTGGCGATTCATGTATGTCGTGCTTTTATTTGCTTTCCTGAACAAGAAGAGAAACATCGCTCACAGCAACTGCACCATCTTACAGTACCCAAGCTGCTGCTGAGACACAAAGAACCTCTTAAAGCATGCAGGCTGCAGAGTTCAGAAGTAAATCATCTTCCAGTTCAGCTCCTTTTGGAGCTTAGTGGGGGACTCGGTTGTGCCGTAGTGGCTTTTCTTGGTCCTTTTCTCACAATTGGTTTGGTCTGTATGTACTGAACCTTATTTTAGTCTCCAATGGGCTTGAGTTATGTTGGTGTACAGTCTTGAGTTACGTTAGAGTACTCTTAACAACTCCTGGGGAATAACTCTCTTGGTTTACAGCTGGATACGAGCAGTGAAGCCTTGGCCTGCTACTTAATAAACATTTAGTTTAAAGAAACAATTTCACCTAGATTACATGTAGGAGTGCAGTGTTCATATCAGGGGCTGCTGAGGGCCTGTGCTGTGAGGTCAGGGCCAGCAGACCAGTTGCCAGTTGCTTGTTAATCTGAACATAAATTCACTGACATCAGTTGACATTGTTAACTGCCATGGGAAAAAACTTTTTTCCCCCAGTAACTATGGCGTGTTTTAAATTGTGCATTCTGTTGTCAGTATAAATAAGGAAACCTCTTTTCATGAGCTATGTTAGACATTATGGTCTGGCAGCTGGAGGAGTAATGTGGACGCTTCTTGCAAAAAGTGGTTTGATTAGCTGCTGCAACATTTTTAGTAGGTTATATGGTACTGATGTGGCATTGGGTACATCACAGTATGAAAGGAGGCACAAATGCCTTGGATGTTTGTGCACAGGAGCAGCACCAGCCCCTCCACATACTCCTTGTTCCCCTTAGGGGCCTGACTTTGAATTTCCTAGGGTCAGCACCGAGTCCTGTCATGGGTGTGAACCATGGAAGATACCCTGAATGTGAAACTTTTTATTTCTCATGGGCATGTCATGGGCTGCTGCAAAATAGTTCTTCAGGGATTTGTGCCTTCCCAGTACAGCAGGAGGAGTCGAAGTTGCCTTTTCTCTGCCTCATCAGAAGTGATAATACCAGTTGGGGCAGATGTTTGAAAAGAGAGGTGGCTATGGATGGGCTGAGAATGTCTGCCCTAGCAGTAGATACTTTATTCTGACATTAAGCATTTTGGGTGGCAAGCAAAATCTGCTGTCCTGCATGCAGTCACCAGCCTTTCAAGATCTTCCTAGAGGAGCCTCAGTGTTACTGGTTGATTATCAGTGAGATGAAAGGGGTGGTTTAGTTTTGTTTGTTTCTTTTTACCTGAAATCTGTGGGGAAATCTGATGGCACATGGATGCTACAGAACAGCGTGTGGAAGCAGGGAGGGCTGTACGGAGTCTCACTGACTTGCTTGTTAAACTGTGTATTAAAAACAACAAAAAAAAGCAGTAACCAAGTGGAAAGTAAGAACTTGGGTTATGTCATGAATTGTTAGGCAGTTATTAGTTTAATTATCAAACTGAATTGTTTTTGTGCTACTTTTACTCACATTGAGTAATAACTTGCTTTAGGATGGGATTATCTGTGATGGTTATGTAGGTGTGAACTGAGGTGATGGCACCAGGTTTGCCACTTACTGCTCCTTTTGGAAAGAAAAAAAGCTGAACAGGTCTGCATACCTATCATGTAAGCACTTGCTGCCGGCCTGTCTCTGCTCATGGACTGAGAATGAAATCTGCTTAAAACTATTACCTCGGGGACTTCTGTAAGTTTTGTAGAAGGAAAATGACTGTGGTAGAGCTAGGACATGTTTCTGCTATTCTTGTCAGTTGTTCCAGAAGCCCCATTTGCCAGAAGCTATTTATTAAGTCCCAATGCATATTTTTTTTATTTTTTTTAAGACACTGTGGGATGAAAATTTGCATGGTGGGTGGTCACAGCCTTTTTTATTATTATCATTTTCATATGATGTGGTTGTAGAGTGGTCTTAATCATCTGTGTTTAAAATCGTGTGCATGTGTAAGTTGGTAAAAATCAGTACTGGGCAGAAGAGTGCTGTAGAGCCTCTTCCATCCATGCATACCCTGTAGTTTCACAGGAATTATTTTGTTTTTTTTTGCTTAGAGGTGTCAGAGAACTCTTTTATCAGCTTTCCATTATATAGGTCTTTGCTGCAGCTGGATTCTTAAATTACTGTGCTTCGAAAGTGCAGGATGCAAATTACTAGAAAGAGATACTACTGTGTGATGCTGGAATTTCTTTTTTTTTTGTTGTCATGCAATCTGCCTAAGCTTTCTTTTTCTCCTCCTTTTGCTAGAGTATAAAAATACTTTCCTGCTTATTGATAAATCTGTCTGCTTTTCTTCTCCAGAGATATCAGCATGAATAACATCACAAGGCTACCGGAGGATGCATTCAAGAACTTTCCCTACTTGGAAGAGCTGTAAGTATTTCACACATGTTCAGGTTTTGCTACAACATCAGATGGCTGTGGAAGGTGGGTGGGGAAAATAGTGTTGAGTTGGGCTGCGAGCAGAGAAAGCAATTATGCTTTAAAAAAATAATCCTCTACATGTTTGGAAACCGGAACAGTAAATGCTACTTACAAGGGGCTTTTTATGGTAATTATTTTAATCATGGCTAGAATGATGACACATACTAATTACAGTGTTATCCAAAGATAACACAAGGTGTGTAATTACCATTGTTTCTGAAGGAGCTACAGCACAGCTGTTGCATAAGTTTCATAAAATATATGTTTCGTTTACTGAGCAGCTTGCTCCCATTGCCCCCATAGGCTGCAGGTGCAGTGCTCACAAGCCCATCCTGACCTACATCAGAAATTCAAGTACAGAGCTTCTTGGTTTTAGTTTCCCTGGCAGAAATAATTCTCTACTTCCCATCTTCCTCTCCCGTCACTCTTTTCTTGTTTTTTTTTTTGTTTTGTTTTTTTAGCTTTTTTATTAAATTTCATGAAAGTGATACTTGGATTTCTGACTCCTTGAGCTGTGCTAAGGCTCATGTGCCTGGTGTTCTGTTGAACCAAAGTCTTCACTAAGACGTCTTTGCCAAGTTGAAGTACCCTTTCACAGCATAGCCCTGAATTAGACTGTGTTTCAGAGTCAATGAACAGGGACAAGGCTTTGACTTCCAATTGCTACTTTAGTAGGTACTCTGATATGTCAAGAGACTTCTGTGTGCCTTAGTTTCCTTATCTAAGAAGAGAGGGTAATAGTTTAACCTTTGCCAGTAAGCGTTGAGAAGTTCCAGTAAAAAGCAATAGATTTGACAAAACCACAGCAATTTGCTTTGCTTCTCGTGTGTTTTCAGTGTCAAAGTAGCATTTCCTGCATGGAAGAGCCTTTAAAATACAACGTGAAGCTGTCTTCATTAGTGGCTTTGGCTAGACTGGAGCTATGAATGCTGTGTTAAACAATTTTATTTTTTTTTTTTCTCAATAAATGCACATTAGGGAAAGAATAATTTCTCCAAAGAGACAAACCTTTATCAAGTAGGGAAGCATTCTTCCAACTTTACAGATGAAGAGACTGAAGCAAAGCATGGAAGAGATTTGTAGAGGGCAACAGGATAAATTAACCCCATAGCAAAACTGCAGGTAAAACCCAGAACCTTTTGACTCTGGTTATCTGCTGTAAGGAACTCAACTGCTGCACTGTACTGGAACAAAGGAACTGAGAAATTTGATATGAGATGAATCACTTGCTCCTGAAGAAAAGCTTGCATTCCTGAAAGGTGCTCTGCTTTTCTTCCTTGCACCCCAGCTGTGCTGGTTTGTCTAATAAGGTGTTATACCTCTCCTTACAATTTTGGTCTCTGTTACATCCTGATAATGTAGTAGCTACCATTACTTATACACTTAAATAACTCAATTTTCTCTGGCTCTTCAGTTTTTTTTACTTTCAGCGTAAAATTGTGAAGCAGTTGAGCTTATTTGTGTCAGGTGAATAGTGTGTGGTATCGTATTTCATGCTTAACAGGTTTTGGTTTATTCCCTCTGATTTTTGGTATTGCTTAAGTTTGCAATGTAGTCAAGAATACTTTATGAAAGAAAATAGGTTTACCAGGGTTTCAGATGATGCTGTGTGCGGTTGACACAAGTTCAGAAAGTCACTATGGCAGGAGTAGTCAATTTAATTAAAAAGAAAAAAACAAAAATAGAAAAGGAAAATTAGAAGCCTGAGAAGGCTTGTTTAGCCCAGCGTATATACTGGCCAACATTTCCTATGTGCTTTATAATACACACTGTTGTATACCTGTGTGTTTTGTTAAACTATGTGTAGTTCATTTTTTCGAGATTCTTAGTAGTCATATTTCACACCTAAAGTTAGTTAAAAAACCCCAAGCAGCTCTGTTTTCCCAACTTGAGATGACTGTGGGAGACTTCTTTTTTTTTTTCTCCCCCCATAAGTAATTAAGCAATAAAAACCTAACTGGTGGGTGTGCATATTGTGTAACTTCTATAAACCCTGGGGTGTGTCAGGAGGTAGAGAAGGTAAAGAGAAAAGGCAGAGCCTTCAGCCATCATCTGTTGTGCTTATTGCCTAAGAGCCGTTTGCAACGTGTGTCTCATTGTCCCCCTATATTCCAGTATTTTAGTTTGCAAGAAAAAATAGGCTAGCATTAAGCTCAGAATTAAAGTGAACACCCAGAAGCTTTAAATTGTTCCTAGTATGCTTACTTGAAATGTTAAAGCAATTTCTGGTGGGGAAAAAAAACAACAACCAAAATCAAACCAAAAAAACGAAAAAAAAAAAACCAACCACCAACAAAAATATCCCCCCCAACAAACCCCAACAATTTTACAGTAAAAATAATAGTTGCCAAATGTTTAGACATACTAAAATCAATCATAATTTCTTAGTGCAATAAAAAAAATAGATACAATTTTCATTTTTATTTGAGTTACCTCCTACAGCTGCAGATGTAGGAGATTCTCCAGAAAGATACAAAAGAAAGCTCTCTCCAATTCAACAGCTATCATGGATGCAGAAAGACAGGAAAACACACATTAGAGCAGAGCCATCAGTAGACAGTATCTGTGAACAGTAATTCTCAGTTGAAAACCATTAACCAAGACTTGTGAGCTGTTGGTAATGTTTCACAGCAGCACCTGCCTTGAATTTGAAGCAAATAGTGGAAAGGCTCTGGCCATGCCTACCAGCACTGAATGAGGAAGGTTTCTTCCTTTTCTTTCAAGACCATCCGTGCACAAGCCAACTCCATGTTCTTTTGCTTCAGTTCATGTTCTTCCTTAGAGGGAATATAATCAAGTAGATTCAAAGAAAAGTAGCTTCCCTCCTTAATAGAAATAACCAGCACTAGACATGACATGGTTTTGCTTCATTCTGCCCATCCCTTTTTCTCTATGGGACAGGATACAGAAATTATTTGGTCTTTATTTTTGCTTATTGTGGACAGAAAAACCGAAACTGTTTTACTTCCCACTGTGCAACCATAATTTTCCCTCTCCACTCTAAGATGATCTTCGAACTCTCATCTCGTCTCTTACTTATAGTTGAACAGATCCACATTCTGACTGCCAGGCGCTAGCAAAGTTGTTTTTTCAGTGCAGAAACCTGGGTGTGACTCTCCACGCCAAAGAAAAAGCAAAGTAGTGTTGAAATCTGTGCTAGAAGTGACTTTTCCATTGAGAACTTTTCCCGAGAATTGCACATCTGAAGCAAATGAAAATCACACAGACTAATAGAAAGGCAGTAACTACCCACATCGCAATGGACTCTAGTAGTTATTCATCCAGGAGACAGTCCTAGACACCTTTCTCTTTTTACCATACTTTAGCTGTGCTGTTTGTCAAATGCTCAGGGAGATTAGCCCCTGGCAAAGTTAGTTAATTAATATTGCAAAATAGTATCACAGGATTTAATTGAATGTAAATGGGAGGCAATTAGATGTATTATGTAGGCAACTGAGTCTTGCACAGTGCCTGTACGAAGAGGATGGGCTTAAAAAATGCAGTAAGAGCCATTTAAAATGGAGGTTGTCATTTCCTTAATGCAGTGAATTCTTTGGTAGTCTGAAGGATCATTTTCTGAATCCTAAAATGAGCACCAGTGAATAAAAGTGCAAGAAGCAGCATGCCAGACTTGTACAAGCTGACTGCTCAGTGAAAAAGTGTTTTCTACGTCACTGAAGGGGGAGTGACCTGGATGCTTTGATGGATGCATCCCATGCCATGCTGGGTTATTGGAGACACCAGCAAAAGTCTGGGAGACTGATTGCTTGGTGGAAGAAGACATACAAACTGGCATGAAGTGGATGTGTTTAAGGAAGTGGCTCCCCTGAGAAGTATCAAATTTGCAGGTTTTCTCTGGGTTTTTGCATCTTTAAGGTAGCATCCTACCTGAGTGTTACTCACAGGTACAAGCAAAGGGCTTCCAGCTTGTCCCTGGGTAGAATGTGCCCTTTGGGTTATGTGCTCAATGTGCCCCTGTCCACAGCCTCATTGTGCCTGTCACTGCATAGCACTCTTATCATATGTCTGTAGGATTCTTGCACTATTTATAAATGTTATAAAAATTCTCCATCTCTGTGTAACTGATACCCATCTGGAAGTAATTTGCGAATGATTGAAACAGCAGTGGTCAGAGTCAGCGAGGAGCAGACCACCAAGAGCTTTGCCACAGCAGTTTAATGAAGTATATTCCCCAGAAAATGCTAACATAAATACACTGCAGCCCTGAACTGCTGGATATGGAAACTAAAAATCCTTGAAGAACGTGGCCACCCTTTTCTAACCACACCTTAAAGTATTTTTAGAAAGCTAGAAGATGGAAATACAGTTAGATAATGCAGTGTTTTTAGAAAGCAGAAACCATTTTCCAGTGCAAATTTTGAACTGAAAGAGTTAGGCTGTGTTATGTTTTGAGACTCTTCTGAACAGATACAGTTCCTTCTAATAAATAAAATTATATGAAGTAGTATGAAGGTTTTTAACTGCATGATTTCCATTCATGATATTAGCTAATGATCTGCTGGATTAATTAAAAAGGCACTCTCGTAAAGGAGGACAAATCAACAATTATTCTTATTCTTTGCCCAGTTTACTAGTTTGGCTTCAGAAACTTCAACCACTCTAATAAAGCAGAAATCTCCTTGGCTTACTGACCTTCTAGCCTTATTTGGATTTCCACTCTTAACTCTTTAAAATGTTGTCTTATTTGCCCTGCGCTGATGGGTGAAGTTTAGATGATCAGGTTTTGGCTGCCTGGCTACTGGTCCGTATGAAACACTGCAGAGAGGCAGAGGACAGCAAACTGTGCTGCAGTCTGTCTGTAGATTGCCTGTGACACAAGCACGTGGTTGCGAGAAGGGGAGCACTGGTCACCTCCCAACCAGTCAGCCTCAAGGCAGGGCTCTGACCTTCTTCAGTAAGAGTTAGGGAGGATGCTGTGCTCTCTGACTGGTGTGGTTTCGAAGACCATATCATGCCCAGTAATACTGCAAGGAAAACAGTCCCTCCTGAAAGCGCAAGCACTGAAGCTGAAAACGCTGGAGAGACCACAGTGCTCTGTTATCTTCCAGATGTGTGCTGATGCCAAGGTCTGTGTTTCTGGCTTTTGTTCATATACAGTATGAACCAGTCTTTATTCTGTGACACTTTATTGAGGTTTTTATTTAATGGCTGGTAAAAATGGTTAGGGAAATAAAGTGATAAAAGGAAGATTTAGATCAATAAAAATTTCCTTTTTTCTGAAAGACAATGCTAATCTGTTTTTTAAGAGATGAAAAAACAGAAAGTGAGAGACCGCACACACGCATCTAATTTTTCAGGGAAAGAAAGAGTGCAACTGAGTATTTGCTCTACTATTTAATATATCTGTGCTGATTACAGCACTAAGAGGCCTTGCTTAAACATCTCAACTCCCTCTTCCCCAGCCAGAGTCTCTGATCATGGCTTTTCATTGACAAAGTATATTTAAGAACATAAGGATTAATTAAAATGCATTCTGGAAGTAAAAATGAGGTGGTTTTGCCATAAGGTTGTAATCAGGAAGTATCTGCAAGGGAAATGTCTAGAGTTATTTTTCCTCTTGACTGCAGCTCAAGATGACCACCTGGCTAAAATGTCACAGCTGCTTGCTTTTGTTGGATCTATTTCAGTGTGTAATTTAGATGGTCCCCTTCCTTCTAATTTCTGCATCAGCACCAAGTTGTATTATCCTTGGGGAGGGAGAGGGAGTGTCTGTCTTTTTTATGACTTTGGTTTTATGATCAGACATGTCTTGAAGTAATGCCAAGGCCACCAAGGCTGAGCTGTTAGTTTGGGAGGCAGTGTCTTTCCTTACCTGGCTGTGAAACATTTGGAGAAATGATGTTTTTTGTCCGTTAGCCTTAGGTCTTTTAAAATACTTTTTTCAAGGTAGTGTGTCAATGTTGATGAGATGGTGCAGTTCCTCTCCCTTTATTAAGCATGAGTAGTCCCAGGATTTGTAGTGGGAAGCTGGAGATGAAGGGCTTGTTTTGAGTAGAAAAGATAAGGATGAATCTTCACAAGAAAAGCTGTCCTGATGCCTCATGTTAGCTGGCGTGTGGGAACTGAGGCTGTGGTTAAATATTCTCTGGTGCAACTAGCTGGTATGATTTGAGATGTTACCACCCCATACTTGTCCATTCAGCCCTGCTGGTAGAGACTGAGGAACGAGCCGAGAGCTCTCTACAGCTGCTTTGGTAGATGTCCTCTGTTGGTATTTCAAAAATAGCCGTCTGACTTTGGGTTGGAAGCCAGCTGAGTGCTCTTCATCCATCTCTACCAGCTCCGAATATTTGAACAGCTGGAGGAGGTAATTTCCTCAGTTGCTGCAGCTTGAATTCCAAAAGGTAAAGTTCTAATGAAGAAAATGCAAGGTGTAGGTTTCACATGTGGTAGCAAGTAGCCTAAGCTTCAACTTGACCAGCTAGCATGCATTAGAAACATTTGCTGCCTCGTGCGTGCCAGAGCTGTAGAATGCACGTCGGCGTGTTGTAACTTGCATCTTCAGATTCTAGTCAAGACAAACCTTTAGGCAAAGACTCCCAAGTAGAATTAACCACAGTCAGCTAAGATATTTTTAAACATCATTTACTTGGTCTACACTAGATGCTAAATGATGTTTAAAAACATGCTGGCCAATCTGCGTTTAATTAATGTTTTCTTATCTGCATGAGTCCTAAATCAGTTTTGATTCTGGATGGGTTTCGATCCTGCTGATAGAAGATTGATATTTCTGTAGCGTAGAAGGTCTTGCTGTGTGAAACAGATGCATATTTTTCCTGTTTGTGAGGACAAATGCTAGTAGGTTGATTAAATTCCATTGTTTTTAAAAGATGAAGAAATTTCTTTCCAGTTTCTCTTTCTACATATTCATTGCAAAAGCTGGCATTGTTGTGTATGAGGATCCCAAGATTGGTTATTCTGCTGCAAGTACTTTTAGAGGAAAATTAAACTTTTTGCTTATCTGTTGTCTTTGAGTTTCAGTGTTCAGCATTACTTTGACATGTGCATGCACACAGAAGCTGGTTTAGCTAAATGGCCTGGAGGCTGAACTTTGAGGTGTTAAGCTTCCAGACCCATCTTACGAGCCTAAGTTCATTATGCTGCCTGAGCTGCTAGGTTGGGGCTATAGGAATGTATAAACCAGATAAGAAACTTCTGGTAGTCTCCAAAACTCTCAGGCTGGGTCTCTCCAGGTAGAGCCCCCCAAACAGTGCTTCTGCTGTGCATCTACCTCCTCCTTTTGGTCTCAGGAATTTGAGCGTGTGACAAAAGATGTGCCTGTGCCAGCGAGTAGGAAGCCAGTTCTAGGCTCAAGCCTCAACAAGAGTCACGTGTAGCTCTGCAACAAGCTTAGAGGGTTAAACAGAAAAGCACTAAAAGCAAATCCTGTATGTGGAGGTAAATGCGTTATCTCTGTGCTCTGAGAAAATAGAGTGCATTTCTGTCATTATAGTGCTCTGGTATGACACTATGCTATCGTAAGAAGTTATAGTGAGGAATAAAGTAGTTCTTTTCCCTTCTTTCTCTTGGATGGTTGTATTTTGGTGTATTTTTTGTGAGTACTGAAATACTCTTGCCTAATTAGCATTGGCAGGTCTTATCCTGGCCCAGAAGCAGTAAGCAGTACTCATGGAAAGTTCTTTTTGTGCTCTTCCTGTGTAAAACTCCAGATGATTCTGATAAAATATTTGCCTTTTTTTCAGCTGGGAGAAAGGTAACAGTTGACCTCAATCTAAAACAAGAAAAAAATCATATTGAAAAGTACTCCCATTCCTCCAAGGTCATTCAGTGTGAAGGTTTCTACAAATCCAGGGTCTTGTATTCGCTCTGTATGTATCTGAAGGGGTTAGAGAACTTGTAACAGAAGGTTAATTGCCAAATATATGTAGACTTAATCTACTTCCACATTTTGCACTTGCTAACTACGTGATTCAAAAGATCTTGAGCCTGGAAAGCAATAAATGTCAGGGCAAGAGAAACGCTGTATGGACAGCTCGAAGCAATGTTGAGGATTTACTACCTCAACAATCATTTTTTTACTCATGTGTAACCATTAACATATTTCGTGATCTAGGAAACTTTCTGAGCTTCTAAATATCACTGTTTGTGCTAAAAGCACAAACCTGTATTTGATTCGGTTGTTGTATCCCAGTTGATCAAAACTGAGCTCAGTTACTTTCATTACCTGCGTCTCTGCTTTGAGACAAGGTAAGTGAAATACATTTCTAGTTAGGAAGGAGCGTGTGGATCCTGAAAGAGCTATTGTCAGTTCTGTCTCTGTGCTGGCCCATGATGAAGTTGGTATCAAATCCACAGATCCCTCTTGGAGTGTAAGAGTCCTCCAAACCGCAGCTGTCAACTACAAATTCCCCTCTGGTTTCTCAGCAGCCAGCCCACCGCTATGGAAGTCATTCCCATAGTGCAGCTGAGTGCCCCTGGTCCCTTAGCATCCAGAGCAAAAAGGAGAAGTTTAACAGTAGACATGGCTTTTTGAGGGGACAGGACGAAGAAATAAAATCCAGCAAACCACCTACTTCCCCATACTCTGCTGCTGTTTAAGTTTGGTCATCATAGTGAGGAACATGTTCTCAAGTAAACACTATATTGTTTGTAATGATGGCTATTCAGGCAGTGAGAAATTAGAGGAAACTAGAAATCCAGAGTGGCAGAACCTGGATCAGCATATGCAGACTCACTCAAGTGCCTTGAGATAATTATCAAGAGAAAGGTCTACCTGGCCTATGGTAGAGCAAAGGAAAGGGGTTATCATAACACAGTGCAAGAACCACAAAGGCAATTGGAGAGGAGAAGGTGCATTTTATAAAATGTATTTTGATTTGGTGGCCAGAGGAATCAAAGTTGCTCACTGCAACAGCTTGTCATGCTGTAGACTTGTTGCCAATTTTCCAGACAACACAGTACTGGTTATATTTAAGACATGGGTATCTTAGCAGATTTGTGAAAACCTTTTTTTTTTTTTTTTTTCCTGGAAAATAGTAACTGAGACTACAGAAGCAGGTTGCTTTAAGAGCTCATGTTGTATAATAATTGGTTTAGGTTATTATATATTTCCTTCAGTGCGTTTATGTTGTAGCCTGTGGGCTCTGCTTCAAGGAGGTCTTTTCCAAACAGATACTTCCTGCAAATTGAATGATAGAGTATATTTTGCATGGATGGGAATGCTTGCTTGCTTCAAAATCCATCATAACTTACTTTCCTATTAAGAAAAAAAAAATACAGTAAAAAATACTCTTTGATAGTCCATGAAAAGCAATATCATAGAGCCTTATTTTGTCCTGCAGTGGGTGCTGGTGACTTTTGCTGACAATTTAACAGAAGAACTTCTGGTCAGGGTTGAGATTTCTTTCACTCGGTTTAGTTTGCTTGCACATGTTGAAGTTTTAGACCAGGAACGCATTTTGAAAACAAGCTGTTACCTTGAAGTTCAATATAACTTTGAGAAAGCTGTAAATGCTGTGGGGAGGGAAGGCTGAGGATGAGAAATGCCTACTCAGCTGGATGGAGTTGGTGCAATTTCAGTGCTAGTTGTAGCTACAGGCTTTGTTTCTCAGTCCTGATGTGTCTTTGCTTACATATTCATGACTTAAGGGTTGAGGTTGTACAATACTGAAACTACAATAAGAAAAGCAGAAGGGGACAAATGCATTTTCCATTAGTAGTAGCAGAATAAAGCGTCTATTGAGTTATGTTAAATCAGCGTGGAAGAATTGGGAGTAATCTGTAGGTTATTAATTGGCTTCACAGCAGTGCAGCAGGCTGCAGCTGATGGAAATCCCAAAGGGGTTGTTTGCTAATCACAGATAAGCAAAGCAGTGATAGGGCTTTCATTTACCAGCCTGTCCCCTTCTGCAGCTGCCCAGCTTTGATGGGAGCTGACTGCACAACAGGCCTTGGGCCCACAGAGAGCCCCCTGTAGTTTCCTGCAAGTGGCTGTACCTCTTGTGTGAAACTTCAAGCCTTGATGAACAAAATGTAGCATATAACTATGTGTCATCTGTTAAGAAAACGGAATTCTGCTCTGAAGCAGCTGCTTCTCTGGAATAGGTGTAACCTGAAGCTCTTTTCTTAGGTTTGAGAAAACTTAATCCATGATATCAACAGGTGTGTCTATGAGGTGTTTTCAGAGGTTACTCCTGAAGACATTGATGTTGGGGACAGTCATGTGAGGATGGCAGAATAGTTTGATGTAACAGAGCAAGGAAGTGAAGAAATTGCAAAAGTGCAAGTCGGGAAGCAGTGGAATGTTTTCCAATGGGATGAAAATAGGTAGGTTGGGGAGCTAAAAGTTGAGTGGACAGAGGGGCAGTGATGGATAGTTCAGTCTTGACTAGGTCTTGAAGTAAGAGTCTTGAGTCTTACCAGAAAGCAGCTAATGGAGAAATAAAAATAATAAATCAGGTGATTTATATGACATCAGAATTGCAGTCTTTGTCACTACTGGAATTTTCAGTGGGGCACTAAGATTACAGGTGATGAATGGAAAAAGTAGCCAATGTATCGTGATCAGAGATAAGATAGACAGATAAGATTAGGAGGATCCCAGAATACCACCAAGGGGAAGAAAGGAACCCATAGTAAAACATGTTACTTGCACAAGATCTTCAGAGGGACAGAAAAATACCTAATTCTTTGCTCAATTAACCTGAGGTTCACCACCATCTGGGATGCATGACAAGCAGAGAGGTTTCTAAGAAATTTGTATTGCATCCTGTCAAAATGAAGAGTGATGGTTTTAATTGTTACAGACAAAAATGTATACCTGGGACATCCTGCCCAATTTTGGAGTGACACCTGTGATTAATTTGGCTTGGTTAACATGCAGCCAGATTGCCAGGTTCATGATTGCAGAAGTTTTAATTTCCCAAAAGACAGAAAGCAATCTGTTGCTTTCAGATGAGTTTCATTGCAAGGAGCTGTGCTTGCCGTGTACTCTGGGAATGAGATACTATGGAAGATTATTCCTCAGCCGGATTGTATCTGCATTTCTGTAATAGCACCAAAGTGTCTTCTACATCTGGAGATCATTTACTGTGTCACTGAAACTAATGATTAGAGGGTACCTATATGTGATGGGATAGAAGTAGTATTTTGTCTTCCTTATGTTCTACTCTATTATCCTGCTATGCTGAAATTGCTTATGTCTAATTGAATTTATCCAAATTTACAGAGATTTTGTTCCATTGAAACACTAAATTTTTATTTTTCAAAGCAGAAATAGAGGACTACAGTGTTCAATACTAAGCAATTACAAGGAGATTGCCAACCTGGAAGAAAGTTTACCTAATGTGGTCACACATTACAACTGTGATTCCACTGCAGAAACCTCCAAGTTGTAACTCACATGAACTAATGCAGGATACCCGCATCCTGGTCAGAGTTTCCAAACAAAGGGAGATATAACTGAGTTAGCAGGGAAACTCTTGGTCAGTGTGGTACACCCATGCTCCATGGCAGATGATGCCTGCTGCTGTGTCTATGTACCTTGAGAATGAAGAGACAGCAAATTAAGATTTTGTGGCCTACAGCATAACAGGGCACTTTACAATAGTCTATTAAAGTAAGACTTTACTGTCTTGATGGGTGAATCTGTTGTAGTGTCTTCTGGCTTTTGGAGAAAGATCTCTTAACTAATGGTGATGCACCTTGACTCAGTAACAATAGATGGGCTTTCAGACAAGGTCTCTGAGGCTGTTTCCACTCAAAACCAAGGGAAGGATGGGTATTCTGCTCTGGGTAGTGCGACTGTAAGACTGCTTTCAGGTGCCACTTTGTAGCAGTGTGAAGTTGTCTCCCAATGAAGAAGAGATTCCCTGGGCTGATCCCAAGCAGTTTAGAGTGAGTCTTGCTGCAAGATGGAGGTTGCTTCCTTTCTGTTGTGCTGGAGTTGGGCCTTGGTAAAGCTGTGATTTTTCCTTAGCAAAGTTACCATGTGGGTGAGAGAAAGAATCACAGAATGGTTTTGGTTGGAAGAGACCTTAAGAGCATCCAGCTCTAATGCCTTGCCTTGGGCACGGACACTTTTCCCTAGACCAGGTTGCTCCAAGCCCCCTCCAACCTGTCCCTGAACACTTCCAGCATGGGGCATTCACCACTTCTTTGGGCAGTCTGTTCCAGTGCCTCACCACTCTCGCAGTAAATAATTTCTTTCTTATATCTAACCTAAATCTCCCCTGTTTAAGTTTGGAGATGCTTTTTAAAATATTTAGTCATTTAAATGTTCAGTCTGAGCATGATAAATGTTCAGATTGAAAAGCTGAATGTGACTATTTTTGAGACATGCTGAAAGGAGGTAATATGGAAAACTTGGCTGGGTGATTTCAGTGATGTCTTAATTTATATGCTGTACATGTGCTGTATTATATTCCATTAATTTTTAATTTCTCTCTTTAAAATGAACCTGGTTATGTAAAGAGAAATCATTCCATCCTCTCAGCTGCTGCATGCCGCAGCAGAGGGAAGATACGTTGGTCTTTGCCTGCTGGATAACTGCAATTGAAATCTGACGAGCAGCCGTGCTCCCCAAGGCTAGGACATGGATGATAAATGTATATTTGGTAAACTGATTAGTAAAGCCTTTGCACACTTGGCTAGTTGTATCCTGTTTCCTGGAAGGTTGCCAGATGGAGGAGAAACGGAAATGTAATGGATTGCAAGAGGGTTTTTTTTCTGTTGGTTGGTTGCAAAAAAGCTGAATAAACAGGAGTTGCCTTGAGGTAGGCTAAGTCTTGCTATTGAAGTCACGCAAGCCTTGCTCTGGCTCAGCTATATTTTATTTCCAGTGCTCTGTAGGTTATGTCACTGACACTCAGTGAGGTTGGGTCTAGTTTAGCTTTTTTCAAACAAATCATAATCCCCAGCCTCTTCTGGTGGTGGGGAAGTTACAGCACATACCTGACGATCCACACACCATCCTAATTAACAGGGAACCTCAGCAGTGGTGCAGCCAGAGCTGGCTGACATGCATTTGTAGCAGGGCTGCTGCTTCTTGAATGGTGTGGTAGGTAGGATCAACATCAACTAGAGTGCCAAAATGACTTGATGCAATAGCCTCAGCTAAATTTTGCTTGATTTAAGGATTTCTATTTTGATGTTTTGAACACTTTTAAAAATAAACATGTTTTCCAGATCTCTGGCTCTCTGGTGTAGAGACCCACTTCAATATTTCTTTCTGCTTACAGTGAACTTCTGAAGAAATTTATAAAAGAAAGCCATGAAATACTGCAAAGCTCCTTCCATGTCCCCCCAGAAAAAGTTAATGCAGTTGATTTAGGCAGCTACTGACAATAAAGTGGATTTAGGGGAGTGTTTAGTTGCCATCTGGAATTTTTTGTTCATGTTAAAAATGATGCCACAGCTCTGAAATCGTGAGGTTGTTTGCAGTCAGGAGATTCAAGGGTAAGTTACATTGCTTCTTTTTATTTTTCTTGTGATTTCTCTTCAGTTACATGCAAGCCACACAGACAAGCCTTTCTCAGCAGTCGGGAGATCTCAGCTTCTTCAGGCAGAAGAAGCTGAGATTTAAGCATGCTTGTAAGGATGTCAGAGCCATAGCTATGGCAGTTGGGGTGTGCATGAAAATAGAAGGACTAAACAAATACCAAGGTCTGCTTTAACAAATTATAGTAATCCAGTTTTCTAAAATCATATAGTGTCTGCTGCTGTAGTCACCTTCCTGTTCATGAGAAGCCATCCTCTTCTCTCTTGGTTTGTATATGAAACCATCTAACTTTGTCAAATGTATTTGATAAACATAACTAGCATCCTCTCTATCGGGCAGCATTTTATGAAGTCATCAATTCTGTCGTGAGCAGATTCATGTAGGCACAAAATAATTCGTGTAATCTCTTTTATGTAGTTAGAAACAGAGCCTAAGATAAAAACATAATAATGTTGTCATGTTCTGGCAAGCTGGTGCTTTGGATGATGATCTTGTTATTTCCTTCGTTTGCCTCTTTCAAACAATGCTTTCCCCTTACTGTGGCTGGTTTGCTTCAGAATACCCTGCAACAGCCAAGGTGGGTTTTGATATTCTGTTGCCTTTGTTAAAGCACACTGATTGTTGTTTAATTATTAACACATACTGCATTGTACATAGTATTTCCACGGGGTGATTTCATTATACAACCTTCTCCATAACATCGCTTTTCCTTAGCTTGGATGTGAAATCAAGTCTGAAAGCAAATACTTTGGCTGCAATGATGGCATCTTTGGCAGCTACAGATTACAGGGTGTCCTGCATCACTGTCTTTTATCCTTAATAAAATACCTCGTGTCACAACTATTAGCAACTCAACGAAGGCTGGACCACACAGGGTCTGCTGGTCAGGACATGGGGGAAGGGGGAGCAAGCTCTTTGAAAGCAGCTGTTCTGGCTGCTGTTTCTGCTTTCCTGCTTTGTCTTCTGCAGAATCTCCTATACTTAGTGCTTTTAATATCATGGTGTTTTTCACAATTTATGTTAGTGTCTGCAGTCCCAATTATGAAACCAGCCACATCCTGGGAGAGAGTACAGCTGAGGATCCTGTTCCCTCTTTCCCTCCCCCAAAAGAGTTTTCTTTCCTGAAATGTCTGTCCAAACAGCTGACCCAAAAGATGAAATATTACCAAGATTATGTCTTGGTAATGTCAGCAGGCATCCTGTCAGTTGTCAGCACTGTGAACATACTGCCTGCTTGCAAATATCATCTTCAGGTTTGGGATTCTCACAGAAACTTTTCCCTGTTTCATGCTAGCATCTAGCTATTTTTACTTAACTGCATTAACTTTCTTTAGAAACTGTTGTATAGATTAAACCCACATGGGTACCAGACCATGGCTTTCAGCAGATCAATGCTGAAAGCCAGGGGATTGTGTTAATAGTTGGTAAATGCCTTTTTCAAACCCAGTGTCATAAGAAGATTGTTTTATCATTCTGGGCTGTGCTTTTTCTAGCATGTTTGCAAAATATAACCATGAAGCTGAGTAATGTGTTCTTGTAGTTAAAAATGTGCAATGACTGAAGTAACTGTTGCCAACCTGGAAGGTCATGAATATGGCATAATTGAACACAGAATGCATTGCAAGGTTTGATGTATCTGTGATTTTTCCTTCTTAGATGGTTGTAGAAGTGCTCTATTATATGACTGAAATTATTATTGCAATTTTTTTCCAGGCGACTGGCTGGCAATGACCTTTCTTTTATCCATCCAAAGGCCTTGTCTGGGTTGAAAGAACTCAAAGTTCTGTAAGTAATGGGGTTTTAAAGCTTCATAGCTAGCTGTATGCTTTCTTAGTGCACAGCCAGCCTGCTTACTGGTAGGCTGGAGGAAATCTTTGCTCTCCCTGTCCCATTGTAGCTCTTCTATTTGATTTGCTTTATTACACAGCCTACTATAAGTGGTGATGATAAACAGTGGTGACGATGAACAGTGGTGAACCTGACTAAAGCGTAATTACTGTGTTTAGTTAAAACACTTACTTGCTTCTGAAGTATATCTTGTAGAAGAATCCTAAGAATGAAAAATCCTAAAAAGGCCACGTAAAGATTTTTGTTTACTTCTACCCCTTCAGCTGACTCCATCAGGTGCCCCAATATTATCAGGTAGTACTAGTACTTACAGTGATTTAAAACTCTGTTTGACCTTTAATGGTGATGGAAATAATTTCTAAAGTTTGGTGCTTTGGGTGAAAATGAATTACTATTAGAAAAAAAGTTTTAATTGAAAAAGAAAACCCCAAACAACTGTATGCTCTGTTTCCCATATCTTGTTTCCCTTTCTGAGACAAGAATATTTGTTTCAACTGTTTTTCCATAGCTAAGGATTAAAAGAGCTTTCTGTTGCTTGTGGTTCTAAAAACCTGTATGTAGCAGTTGTAGCATTTATGCTAATGTAAATATTTCCAATGGCTTGTAGGGTAATGGATAGTTTATTCAGCAGATACTAAAAAAAATCAGTAGTGGAAAAGGACTCTGAGGTTGTAAAGAAAGAGCTATAAGCAGACAGGGTAAGCAGGGTACAGATTAGGAAACTGCCCATCTGCAAAATTACTAAATGTGATGTTTTGTGAGTTGAATGCAGAGTGTCAGGGCTCTTGAAGGCGTCTTCATCAGGATACTCAGTCCTGAAGGAGCCTGAGGTTCTAGCAGTTCTTGAAACACTAGGCATGTGGCTATTAATTAACTCACTTGTCCACTTGCATTTTTACCCCAGTATGCCCCAAAATCTAGGAAGATTTTATAATGTGTGAGATCTCAGTTATTTAAATTCTCTTTATAAAAGAGCTCATCATGTAATAATATGTTGTCCCATAAGAGAACTTCTTATAAAACCCCGGTACAACTTAATTCAGTTTGGCTCTGATTTCATTTTGTGTCTTTTTCATGTTGTGCCCAGAGGTGCTTTGTTGTGAACTCACTTTGTAAATTAGATTGTTAATGCATTGTGTATTGATGCGGCTTTAAGAAAAAATTAGAGGTTTGTGTATTTCATAGCATGTATAGGATGATTTCACAAGAAAATAATAAAATATCATGCATTGTAGCAAATTTGTAGCAGCATTAAGTTGTTCAACCTCCTCAGTGAACTCCCAGGGGAATTTCAGAGTATTATGTCAGAGGCTTGTTCTCTGCAAATTCATGCAGTTAATTAATGGGTTGCAAATAAAACTGAAATAGACCATTTTCTTGTTTCATCCTTGCCTTTGGGTATCTGGGCTTGATAATTCTACATGTTTTTATGAATGCTAGAAATTTGTGAAACCATAACAAGACCATGGGCTCTTCTGCCACTTTACTGTCGATAAAGATTATTGTCAAATTGCACTTTACTAACACAGTGTATTTTTACAGAACCCTGCAGAACAATCAGCTGAAGACTGTACCTAATGAGGCCATCAGAGGGTTGAGTGGTTTACAGTCCTTGTAAGTTTTTGTACTATGCTTTTTGTTCTTGTTCTGTTCTCCAAGTTCCCCTTTCAGTCACTTTGTGCACATTTTCTTCATTCTGTCAAGTTTTGAAGTATAATTATGCATGTGCAGTAATACATCCGGGCTTTCAGATATTTGCAGTTTCAACTGGAGCAAAGTTTCCCAAGCTAAGTTTATAGGAAATTTTATTTGTCATCTTTGGTGGGGTGACCCAAATCCAAACTCTTTCAAAACTCAAAATACAGGTACAAGATTGCTGTATAAATGCAGTGGTGATGGTGTTAAACATTTATCATCCTTCTTGCATGTCCTGAGGTGTTTGAGCAATTTTAAAATGTTGTGCAAAAAAAAAAATGAATCATGCCCAAGTCTTTTGTATCCAGAGGAGGAAAAGGGGTTTCTGGGAAGGAGTATTGCTTGAGATACAGATAGTATTGGTTTTACTGGAAGGTGTTGAAATCACACAGACAGTTATGAATACCTAAGCCATTGTTGCTAGTTGCTCACAAGGTATTTCATACATACTTATACTATCTCATGGATTATTATGTTTTGTAAAGCATCTTAATCAGACCTTAATAGTTAGTTACAGCTCTCTAGGTGGTAGATGCTTATCACTGTGATGAGGAGGCGGAGAGGGGAAGGGCTTCAAGATTTTTCCTCCTTTCTGCTTACATACGGGGAGAGGGGCAGATTATCTCTTCCCTTTGTGCCAAAATTCAGGTTTCTGGCCTAAGATCTTGTTTCTTTCTGTGTTGCATCAGATTATGGAACAGTTTGGGGGAGGAAAAAAAACCAATTAGTTTTGAAACTGGCTTTGCAAACTATTGTGCAACTTTTGCAAAGGTGCTTTCTGCATTTCCTCAGTTTGGATCTTGGCCACTACCTCCTCATAGTTGCTTGGGTATTTCTGCTTTTTTCACCTGAAGAAAACACAGTGAGCAGCACAGGGCAGAAGAATAAGGTGGGCTGCAGATTATCCCATAGAGCCACAGAGCTGCTTCTGCTGGGCTGTTTACCACAAGTGTCTCCTGTCCACCACTGTGAGCATGGGAAGTGCGCAACTCATAGCAGGAGGGAGCAATGAGTTTTTATGCCATGAGCTGGCAGGGGCTTTTCCAGGCTTTTGAATCCAAGGGCAGCACGTTTCAGTTTGCAGCCATTTTGTGAATCTGATGTCCACGTTTCCCTCTTGTCTTGGGGTGTGTGTGTTTGTGCAAATACATTGTAATAAAAATTCTTCATATTGTATGATGTGAATAACCCTTTAGTAATTATTTCAAACAAAACAAAACACTTTCCTGGTTTCCAGCATTTCAGTAATGCAAAAACTAGAAACTACTTCAGTAAATACCTTTGTTGTCTGCAAATCATCCATTTCATTTTCAATGAATGTGCTTTTTTTCCTCTACTTGTTTGCAGTATGTTTGTTCTTGAATTAAAGTTCAATATATCAAATCTGTAGTTACTGATTTGATGATAACTTTATGTGCAAGAGGGAAGGAACAAAATTAAAGGAAAAATAATGAATTAAGCCAGCATCTCTCTCTTTCTAAAAATTCGTATGTTTTTAATATGTTTGGAAAGAAGATCATGTTAGAGCCATTTAAAAAACGGAGACACTTTGGTTGTTGAAAAAAAATCATGGAATGTTTATGTAATATTGTATAATGTAACCAGCATAATCGCTTGACATAACATCATTGTAATTAAAATATAATAGGAACAACTTTGAGTGTGGTGAGGTTTCGCTTTCTGGAAGCTTCATTGTTGCTAGGCAAATGATAAATTGTATAAATTTTAAGGAGATGAAAAAGGAGGAAATTTGTTAATAAGTAGCAAGTTACTTGTTACTACTTTTTCTGAGAAAAGCTAAATTGGGATTTCAGAACAGCTGTTCCAAACGGGGTAGGCAAATGCACTCTGGAAGTCATCGGTGTCAAGGGCGCAGAAAAAAGATTTTATATCTATTTTCTTAATTCCACTGCTGTGCCTCACACTTTGGGTTGCCTCCGTCTCTGTTCCTGAGAAGGACATCTGTCTGCATTGAAGATCACATCCTTTTTGAGGATTGGCAGCAATTTGAAAACAAATTGGTTTTTGAGACGAGTGTAGTAAGAAATGTAAAGCATTTTTCCTGGGCAGTTTGTTTCCTTCACCAGAACGCATATCTGTCATTTTAACAAATTTCAGGGAAACTTTCGGTTTACTGCATTCCTCACAGGATTACAGTGTAATTATGGATATTCCGTAGTAATGTAGAACTGGCCTTCTGAATTGTGTGTGTGAGCATGGAAATGTAAGTGTCAGCATGCTGCTTTATTGATTTCTTTGGGGGGGGGGGAGGGAAGGAAAAAAGTGATTGATTTCTCGTCCAAAGGAATTTGTGGCAAAAATGGGTTTAAAGCTCCTGAGCTGCTGTGACTTCCTTCTAAAACAAACAACTCTTTGCAGAATAGATGTAAAAAACCTGCTTCTGCCTTTTAAATATATAATCTCCGTCCAAAACCTGCAAGTTTAAACATCACTTAACTGACTCTTGTTGGCAGTTTCACAGTTTGCTCTGAAGTAGACTTTAGGGGTTTTTTTTCTTGGTGAAGACACAAATTACTTGTTCATAAAACTTTATAATGTATTGATAATCATTTGGTTTGCAACTCCTGTATCCCATATCCACTATCCAATTTCTCTCTTAATGTGCTCCAATCCTAGCTGTGTAGGAAGATGATTGCCACAGTGTATGTATTAACAAGCCTGGTAAACATACCTGGGTGGAAATAAAGATGATGGTTACAGGAGCTTCATGATCTCTAATGTTTATATTATAGCTGGCCAGTAGCCAGCCTGGTTCAGAATACTAAACAACAGCTCTTTACTTTCTGTTTACATTGGATATTTTCCCAGCTCTGGTCTCTGAAAGAGATTTAGAATAGAGCCTTTATTTATGGAGGTGAGATTTAGCAAAATGAAAGAGTTTTACTGAGTGGAAACTTGCTGTTTAGCACCCCAAAAAAGTCTATCTGGCAGGATGTGTGAGGCCTCCAACATAAGGGGGATGTGGACCTGCATAAGTGAGTCCTGAGGAAGCCACGAAGATGCTCTGACGGCTGGAGCAGCTCTGCTCTGGAGACAGGCTGAGGGAGCTGGGCTTGTTCAGCCTGGAGAAGAGAATGCTCTGGGGAGACCTTAGAGCAGCTTCCAGTGCCTAAAGGGGCTACAAGAAGCCTGGAGGGGGGCTTTTTACAAGGGCATGTAGTGACAGGACAAGAGGGAATGGCTTTAACCTGACAGAGGGGAGACTGAGATGAGATCTTACGCAGAAGTTCTTCCCTGTGAGGGTGGTGAGGCACTGGCACAGATTGCCCAGAGAAGCTGTGGCTGCCCCATCCTTGGCAGTGTTCAAGGCCAGGTTGGACAGGGCTTGGAAGCAACCTGGTCTAGTGGAAGGTGTCCCTCCCCATGACAGGGGGTTGGAACTGGGTAAGCTTTGAGGTCCTTTCCAACCTAAACCATTCTTTGAGTCTATGGTGAGCAAAGAATTTTAGATGCTTTGAGCATTCCTTTTAAACTCCAAAGCCACAATTGCTGCAAATTCTAGCGGGCATTTGCCATCAAATCCAGGAGTCATTTTTTGAAAGCTTGTCAGTAGCTGCTCGTATATTGGAGATGATTTATTATCATTGTAGTTCAGGAATCACCGAGTTACTGTCCCTGCACATGTGCACACGTGCCTACATGCAGGGAATATTGGAGTGTTCTGCAGCGCTAGTTCAAAGCACTGCAGTTACGCTGTTATGCCAGATTCCAGAATTGTGGGTACTGGGATCATGCCAGTGTGGCACTCTAGTGTGATAGCTCCTGCCTTTCTCTGCATGTGGGTGTTCACCTGAGCTGCAGGGTAAGCGTCTTCATGCATGTGGTCAGCAGTCGTTGTCTGCGGTACCTGATAGCAGTTGTGGCTTCCTAGCCTGGTCTGCTCATAGCCTCTGCTGCAGGATTAGAACCAGTTTTGCAGTCTGCCTTCCCATATCAGAAGGCTGGAGCAGGCCTGCAGCAGGATAAGGCCAGAGGCATGAACATGTTGAACTGGGATGTGATTGTATTTTCTGGGAGAGGGAGTCAGCTTGGCCCAGCAGAAAAGGCTGGGGTCTTAAGTGTGGGACTGAAAGAAGTGAGAGCAGGATCTTGCTTTGCAGGGTAAAGATGCAAGGTAAAAAGGTGGAGACAGGATGGAAGGCATTTCAGTCAGACAGAGTTATTTCAGTCAGACAGGACGCATTTAAAGTATGTGCTGTAGCACATACTTGCTACAGCCTTGTATTTCTAGGTGTTCCTTGTTTTAAGAAGGATTCCCTATTTAGGGATTTTAAATCCCTAAAGATTTAAAGAGTGTTTTATGGTTTATGCTGATAAATTCGTGATTCTGGAGTATAGAGTTTTGTAGGATAGGGGTGTCTGCAAGGATAGTCTGGGGAAGATGATGTTCATTAACGGTGATGACTAGCTAAGAAGCATTCTAAGGTCATACATGTGGTGTGAACCTTTACCAGTGGCAGATAGTTTTTCAGTTAACCAAGTTTTAATGGGTTGTCTTCAGGGTTCTTTTTAGTTCCCTGCTTTGCTGTTATTGAAGGGTTAAAGGGAACCAGCCCTTCAGTGAGTCTGTGTTAAGCTGTGGGATTAAACTATTGGCACCAGAACGGGAAAAGAAGAAATTTACCCACATTTCCATTTCTTTTTTAAACTGCATAAACAATGCCAATTTAAATATGCTGAGCATGCTCTTCTTCCTTGCAGTTTGTTGGTTTGGTTTTTGGTTTTTTTGAGTAAACAATGTAGAAGAGATCTCCTGAGCATGTTTGTGCTGAAAAATCTTTAAATGGCCACAGTTTAAATATACTGCTTCATGAACTTTACATATTTGCTGAGTGATGAGAGTCTCATTTTTCTATGCCATGTTCACCTTCAGAAGCTGTTCTGGTTTTCTTGAAAGTGAGGTATGGTACTTCTTGTGAGCTTCAGGAATCTCTGGGATTTTTGTAGCCTTTTTGGTCTTTTTAAACTGGGCTTGCTTAAAGAATTGTTTAAATTTAATGTTTAAATAAGAATCAGGAAATTATTTAGAAACTGAATTATCAGAAACTGAAGTGGGATAATGGAAGTTACACAGCATGTAGGTAAAGATCAGCGGAATCCTCTGTGGGTAATTTGCAGCAAACTTTGTATGATCTCTAGTCCCATCTTAGACATTTACTTAGAAGAAATAGATGTGCTGGCACATCAGTACTGGCAGTTGAAATAGCTTTGGTGTGTATCGTTACTTTGAGAGCTGCTGTAAATTTGTTGTTGAATAAAGGAAATCCTGGTATTGATGTTCTCAACACATAAGGTAGTGAGAGCTGCTGCTTGATATGCAGTAAGCAAACGTGCAGAGTATTTTAAAGTACTTCTGTTAACATGGTGGGTTTATTGCCTTGCATTGTCGCAGGATTTCCTAGGTACCAGGCTTATCAGTACTCAACTTCAAAACCTAAAAATCTACTCCACTGTTATTTGAGTGATTCCTTTGTGGTTACTGAAGGAGCACTTTAAAGAGCAAAAGCTCTTTAATGATTGCTATTGAGCAGAAGTGGTTTAACACAAGAGTTGGGAGTGATTTTGCTTTTCATTAGCATCAATGTTAAACTCCTGCTATTAGTACAAGGTTGTTGAAATTTCCCGGTCCCTGAAGCCTGGGAGGCTCAGTGTGGTCACAGTGAGAGCTAGTGAGTCTGGGACAGTAGCTACAAACAAATCTGCCATAGTCTCCTCTTCCCAGGTAAATAGTGTTAATGTGTGGCAGTACATTCATAATATTACTGAGATTACATTTATGAGATGTATCTCGTGCAGTGAGGAGCATGGCTGGCTCATTGGGGAGCATGTACAGCAGTGGCTGCTGGCATGCTGCTGTGGTTTGTTCCAGGAGAGCAAGGGTTGACCATAATGCCTGGAGAGGCTACAGGATGACAACAAAACACTGTGTCTATATAAATATAACAATTTCGTGTGTGTGTGTGTGTGTGTGTGTTAGACTTTGCAGCTTTTATGTGTTTGGATTGAGGTAGTTCATCCTAGCTTGAGTTTCCTTAAGTCTGAGTTGATTGAAGTCCTTTAAGTTGCCATGTTCTTTACATGTTTTAACAATATGTCAAATACTGATATAAGAGCTGCTGAATATATAGGGTCGTATCATCCTCCTGCTCTTCTTTCTGGTGGGAGTTGGAGTTTGTTTGAGAAAGGAACCTGACAGGTAATAAAAGCGAAGGTGATGGCTCTACAAGTGAACTTTGAATTTATAGACTAAAATGTAAAGGTCTCTCACAAGCCAATGCCTATAGGGAAGCTGGAATTGGAGTAACTTCTGAAAGATTAAGGAATTTGAGTGCATGCCGCAAGCTCTAATTTAAAGAACATAGTCTTATCTTTAACACTTTAGTGGAAAAGGACAGTCTTTGTAAAAGTTCATTACAAGTGAAGAATATTACTTGTACTTTGCTGGTTATTTGAAGTAGTGAATATTCCCTTGTCCCATCCTAAAGAAAAGGTGCAGTCCTTAGTTACGTTATTTTGTGGATGTTGTCAACTATTCTAGGTTTGCTTTTCAGTTGTTTTGCGAAGTCCTCTGTTATGTGCATTTCACACTAAATAGAAGCATCTCAGCTGTGGTTTGTGCATTGAAAGTAATAACCACTTTGATTCATTCAGTGCTCTGCTTGTTGCTATAACATTTGTAAATCACAGGTTTTCTTGTCAAAACTTTAAATGCAGGTCAATGAAAACTCAGGGCAAACAGTCCACTTTTATTTTAGTGATGTATCCATTGGCATCTGTAGCACAGTGATTTTTAGCTGCAGAAATCTGAAAGTCACTATGTAAATGGAGGGTGGGTAACACACAGATAATCACAGCATGATGTCCTGTCTTTCTGCTTGGCTTGGACTTTATGATTTGACATCGCTTATTACTTTCAACTATTCAGACATTGCATTTGTTAAGATGATGGTAAAAGTTGGCAAAGAAGTGACAGAGAGCCTGAAAAGCACCCTTTTTCACCTGGAAACCTGCCTGCTCAATGGCAGTCATGGGTGGTGGTCTTTTCTGCCCCACCAGTTTTACTGCTGTAGTCAGAAGATGAACAAAAGACTGGATGGCTGTGCAGAGCCATCAGTTGAAGGTGCAGTTACTTGGGTGCTCGATCCACTCATACTGTAGTGTACAAAAACAAGTTAAAAAAACAAAACAAAACCAACAAAACCCAAAAAATCAGCAGAGCGGCAGAGAGAAATTAGTTGGAGAAGACTCAGATCTGTTTATTCCACTGGAAAGTAATTCTTTTGATCTTCAGGGAGGTGTGTGAATTTATGGGAGAGAAGAAAGACAGGTAACGTCTAGTTAGTTTTTTTTCTTTCTGAAGCACAGCCTCAGGCTTATTTTCCTCCCCCCTTCCCCCCCCTCCCCTTTTTTTCTTCATTATCATCAGACATTTAATTTCTCTGAAATCTTCCAATCTCAGTGTCTCAGTGCAGCCTAAAAGCATTCAAACAGAATAGTGAACACACCTGTCAGACCATGGGGCAAATGATAAGGGGATGCCAGTATATGAACCATAGGAATTAGCTCTTTGATGTATGCCTTTAGAGCTAATGGCACCTTGCTCATCTTAGGAGAGGGCCTTTGGCTGCAGAGAGAGGTTGGAAAGTTCCCACTTGTATGTGTATTTGTTGCTTAATTTGGTGTATTTCTTGGGTTTTTTTTTACAAGAAAATTCACCTGCTGAGTTTCCTAATATGTTGAAATCTGAAAACCGTGTGCATCACAGCAACAAAACTCTCTTTTATGGATATAGATTAGGTGTATCTATTCTTCATCAAGCCTGTCTTCTCCCTTCGAATTCAGTGTTTAAGCTGTCGCGACTGCCTTGGATGAAGTGCAGCACAGTCACTTGGTCCACTTTGCCAGCCTAGAGAGGGACAGGACAAGTGGCTGGAGGCAACAACTTCTTAAACTAACTCAGCTATAGTTCCCAGAGCATGTCTGATCATGGCTTTGGAAACACGAATGCTTCAATGGAAGTCAAAACCTGTGCTGATTTGTGTCATCAATGCTAATGGAGGAGGGTGTACGTGTTCTGTCTCCCCAGACAGCACTGTACATCCCTTGACTGGTACACCAGTTGTTTAAAAGCACTTACGCAAGGTGTTTTCTTCCACATTCACAGCAGTGTCACCATGGTTCAACTGTGTGTTGACCTTCAGCAGACAGCCTCCAGGGGAGAGGACAGGCAAACATTGCCTGTTGCTCACAGCCCTAACCTGGCTTGGATGGGTTACAGTCCATTTACTTCATCTCGTGGGCTGTCACTGCTGACCTTTCCGCTCAGCTCCATATGAAGAATATTGCTTTATTAATGTTTTGCTTCTTCCTGGGTCACTGCTTGCTGCTGCCTATTTCTGGGGCTTCCATCTGTGTAAATCCAAGCTTAAGCTTTTAGTATGGGTGGTTTTCCACTTCTGTTCACAACACATCTGCTTATATGACATTGTATAGACAAACCTGAATGTGTCCCCATCCGTGTCTTTTGCCTGCCCTGGTTGCCACTGATGCTATCCAAGTAACCACACTGCTAGTGTAGGAAGATGCCAAACCAGAGTGGTTCAGAGCCTTTTGCACGAGGAAACAGCACATCATCTTGCATAAGAGTTTCTGCAGTCGCTGCTAAAGCCATTAGACAAAGAATTGCAGTATCGGGTTGGTCAGTTGTCATGGATGAGGATTCTGGGTGAGATTCTGCAGCAGCACCTGCAGCCCGTCATCAGGGCTTCACATCTGGAGCTGAGGACATGCGTTTCAGCCTCCTAGGGTTCCAGGTGTGGAGTTACTACTTCTTTTATTTTTTTAAATGCTTTGAAACCTGGAGATGAGGTGAAACCCCACAGCATAGGTGGGCCGGTAACTGCAGCAGAGCTAATTGTCGCATGTGGCTTGACTTTCTGTGTGAAAGGTGGGTAAGTCCCTTTCCGTGTGTGTCACTACCACCAGTGTTTGTGATTGGAGTTCATTTGGGGGAAAAGCGTGATGGCAAATCCAGTAATGTACAATAGTCAACAGTGCTAATGTGCTATTTTGCATCTTGTTGTGGAGCGTGTAAGGAAGGAGCAGGTGCAAGAGTGAGAGATTTCTCAGTTTTGGTTAATGATAAAATGTTTTATTTGTGAGGATAATTCATAGCTCTGATTGTTCAAGAGCTGCTTTTGAAGGCAGTTCTCTAAATTAGTCACTTAAGGTGTAGAGCAGGACCCAGCAAAAAGTGTATGTGATGCTGTCAACAGTGTAGTTATAGGAATAATACATTGAAGGAGAGGAGAAAAGGCTCAGGGGGGACCTTAGAGCAGTCTTCCAGTGCCTAAAGGGGCTACAAGAAACCTGGAGGGGGGCTTTTTACAAGGGCATGTAGTGACAGGACAAGGGGGAATGGCTTTAACCTGACAGAGGGGAGACTGAGATGAGCTCTTAGGCAGAAGTTCTTCCCTGTGAGGGTGGTGAGGCACTGGCACAGATTGCCCAGAGAAGCTGTGGCTGCCCCATCCCTGGCAGTGTTCAAGGCCAGGTTGGACAGGGCTTGGAAGCAACCTGGTCTAGTGGAAGGTGTCCCTGCCCATGACAGGGGGTTGGAACTGGGTAAGCTTTGAGGTCCTTTCCAACCCAAACCATTCTATCTGTCTGTGGTAATCAGTTCAAATGCATAAATGCCTCTGCAATCTTTGATGCACTACCAAGCTACCATTTTAAAGACTTGTTCCAGTGTTAGCAGCTGAGGTTTTGTGCGTGTGTGTGAGATGTCTACAGTTAGCAACTCACTTTGCTTATAATTAAATATGCTTGTAATTCATATATTCATTACATGCTTATAATTCAATATGCTTATAATCACAGGCTGATTATAAGCATATGAATTTGTTAATATGTTTTATTAAAAATGTCTGAGAAGAAGTTTTTTATGAAGCTTTCTTTTAATTGGTATTTTTACTTATCTGTGGTTTGTGAGTTTACTGTGTGAATTCTTTCTGCTTTAATGTAGGCGTTTAGATGCCAACCATATTACTGCCATACCAGAAGACAGTTTTGAGGGTCTAGTGCAGTTGCGTCACCTTTGGTTGGATGACAACAGTCTGACAGAAGTTCCCATCTACCCACTCAGCAATCTGCCCTCTCTGCAGGCATTGACGCTGGCTCTCAACAAAATAACACACATTCCGGACTATGCATTTACAAATCTTTCAAGTCTTGTTGTTCTGTGAGTATGTGTAACTGTTTCATAGGTTATTTGGATTCTCTTCTCAGTTACTTCGATTGCTAGGGTGGCACTGAAAGTGATGTTTTTTGCTATATTTTAGCTCAGTTGTCTAGTAACAGCATATACTGCCAACACGAGATGAGACCATATGTACTAGACAACCCACTGAGGGTTTGCTAAAGACTTTCTCCTAAACAGAAAGTCAAATAGGCAATAGGTAGTGAGCTTGATACATATGTTCCTTAGATCTCATTTTAGTAATGGATATTTTGAACCAGTGTTTGTCAAAGAAAGCTTTCAGAGATATTACAAGAAGAAAATATTATCTGCCACAGACCTGTTTCTATGTAGTCTTAAATATCTCCAAGGATGATATGAAAAATTATATATGTTTAAACGTATTCTTATCACCCTTCTGGACAGTGAGTAAAGGTTTAAAATAGGCTATCTTGACTGTGGGCAGTCTGTTCTGTTTCCATATGAGGATGAAATATTTCTGTCTGGAAGTGAAAGACATTCTTCTGCATAACCTACCTCATGCAATGTTTCTTTCTAAACCATTTAACTGTCTTGATTTCATAGAAATACATGCTAATGTGTTAACTTGCATGAAATCATTAACTTGCCTTCATACTTCTGTTTTTGCTTTTTAGTCATCTTCATAATAATAAAATAAAAACTATAGGAAAACACTGCTTTGATGGATTAGACAACCTTGAAACCTTGTAAGTATGCTTCTTAAAGTAATGGATTGTTCAGTGTTTGTCTTGTTCTCAGCTTAATCAAGGTTACGTCACTGGTATGGTGAAGATCTTGCAAATAAGTCATGTATGCACCGTGCAGCACATAGCACCAGCACTCGGATCCAGCTCAGGTCTTGGAACTGAAGGCTAGTACCAGTGCAGTGTTCCACCAAAACTAATTAATTATGTTGAGAAGCAGGTAAACATTAGCCTGGATGAAATGTCATGCTGGATGATGTAGCTCTTAATGTTCCTAGCTCTGATCTGGCTGGTGTATCTTTGCATAGCGCTCCACTGAGTCAGGTGGATATATCAGAAGTGTTTGAGTGGCCCTGTGGGTGATAAGGGACAAATATTTGTTTCTCAGATTTACTGTAGGTTTAAACATATTTAAGATACACTGCCAGAACTATTGTGTAACAACAGGAGGTTTCTCAGAAGGCCCCAGCGAGCTGTTCTTCCACGTCTCCTCCAATACTGGGTGGGCACCACTGTCTGCCACGGAGACTGTTGCTCACATGTCCTCTCAGCTCCTGAACTGATCCTCTGCCGGCTGGTAGGAAACAGCCCAGCTCCTGGTTCTCAGCATCTTGTACAAGAGATTGACTAGAGTTCACTTCAAATACTGGCAGATATTAAGATAATGGACTGGTTTATCTGAAACAGTGGGCTTTATGTTCTTTTGGATGGGGATGGGAAGCATCACCATCCCCTCACTTTGTGTCTGCTGTCCTTGCTGACACTTCATACTCCTCTCAGTATGGAGTGTCTGTGGTGGCCAGATCTCACATCTGCCGATTACCTCCTTGCCAAGGAATGCCTTTCAGCTGCTTGGGTTATGTTCCCCAGTTCCCTTCATCTCACAGATCGAACATCTAATATGCAGTATCGCCTCAGTGGTGCATTTTGTTATGCTTGGGAGAATGCTAAATAAATAAAACAAATGAAGGAGGGCAAGGGCAAGTCAGTGACAGCCTCTGTTAACATGAAGAGTTTGGATGAGTCCAGGAATGCTGCTTACTCCAACTGTGTTGTCATTCTCTTAGAACCTCAATTAAGTAATAATTAGATGCTATGTATATACGCATAGCGAATGTAAGACTTTTTACATAAGTTTTTGCTGCTTATAAGGAGTCCCTTTCACAGAAACAACTGTAGCAGGTTCAACATTACTGCTGGAATGGTGACTGGTTAACTGTGGTTTCAACAGATCCCTGTCACTGATGTGTATTGGTTCAGTGTGATGAGATTTCCCTCTTCTCCTGTTCAGGGTTTATAATTGGTTTTGCTGCAAGGTCTGCTATTACCTAACGGCTTATTTACTTTTTGTTTTCTACAATCTGAAAGCTAATAAAGAGTACTCATTTCTGTCTACTCTTTTTTTAACTTTGAAATCTTAGTTTATTTCTGTGTAAATTTTGGTGAAGAAAAATCTGTGAGGTGTTGAAAAATAAGGAGCTTTGCTTTAAAGAAATGTCATTTGACTTAATATGAATAATCCTCTAGATAATATTAAATATCTTACCTAAGTTATTAGCTGGTTGTAAAACATGTAAAACATTACAAGGCTAAATATAAGTTAAGTTATTCTATGGTCTAGTTAAAGATCTTTTGAGAACCTTTTACTTTCATTGAATTGTCTTAAACAAACTTTATTTTGACAATTCACTGTTAGGAATTTTGTAATTCTTCTGCTTTTTTCTTCTAGGGATTTAAATTATAATAACATGGTAGAGTTTCCTGAAGCCATAAAAGCACTGCCAAGTCTAAAGGAGTTGTGAGTATTACTTATTCTCCCTCTTTACCAGTTTTCTTTCTCCTTTTCATAAATAAAGAAAAAAAAAAAAATCCTAGATTTAGGAATGCTTGTCTTATTATGCAGCAGTCTAAATCAGATTAAGTAATGCTAAATGAAGCTATAATTAAAGGAAAATATAATCATCAGCTAGACAGGACCTATTGAAAATTATTTTGGAGCTGTATAAGTAAGCAATTTATTCAAGGAGAACCATTATCATAGATCCTGAATATGAGCTGGTTTTGGCCCCCAGTAGCAGAATTAGATATTCACTGATCACACATATTTTCCTTGTCCCCTCCTTAAGAGAGAAGGAAGAAGAGAGAAAGCACAGGATTACACTTTGGGACAGAGTAGTTTCTTTCTAATTAAATATTTTCTGTTCACCTGATGTGCAGAAGGCAGAAATCATTCCTTCCAAGTTATTCCTACAGTTTGACTTATTCCTATTTAACTACAATCCTGGCTTGGCAGGATTGGGAATTGAGTAGGTGTGAAGAAAATGACTATTGGTTGAATCTACTGGCAGTATATTTTTAAATGTTGTGGTTTTTTTTTTTTTTTAATTTGCTAATATCTTTAGGGGATTTCACAGCAACTACATTTCCATAATTCCTGATGGTGCATTTGCAGGAAACCCCCTTCTGAGAACAATGTAAGTAATTTTTATGCACCTATTTTTAGTATGTAGCAGACAGTGACTGTAAGAACAAGGATTAAAACACATTTTTTATTTCCCAGACATTTGTATGATAATCCTTTGTCTTTTGTGGGGAACTCAGCATTTCAGAATTTGTCAGATCTGCATTCCCTGTAAGTATCCTCTCAACTATACAATAACAATAAGTTGATACAAGGATAGAAATGTTGTGGCTAAGAACTCAAAATAATCTTCTGACTGCCTTATAATTTTTTTGCATTAAGCTTTAATAAACATTGTTATTGTTGGGAATATCCAGTTTGTTAAGAAGCTCTAGTATATATGCTCTACAACCTTTTTTGTAATCTTTATTGCCTTGCATAAGACACATAACCTCAGGCCAAATGCTCAGGTTCCTACTTAAACAAACTGCAATATATCCTAGGTGGTTTTTGAACAGGGATGTGCATTGTGGGAATGTTTTGCAGATTAGTGTATGCATGTTCTCAAAAGATAGTTCTGAGGGTGACATGTAAGCGAAATGGAGTGAGGCTTCAAACTTTGATCTACAAACTACTTATGAGTTTATGCCCTTTTCATATGCATGCATTGATATGACTCTTATCAGCTTGATGAATTCCAGTAGTTTGCTAATGGAGGAGTGATTTATTAAGCATATTACTAGTATAAGAAGCAATGAAAATACTTTTACACACTGTTCAAGTGTAAAACTTACACAAAAGCAGTAAGAATTTTAGAATGTCTTCTTAGTGAAAATATCTACCTGATAGCTTACAGCTTATTTTTGTGGGAATATTTTTAGGGTCATTCGGGGTGCCAGCATGGTGCAGTGGTTTCCTAATTTGACAGGAACTGTTAACCTGGAGAGCTTGTAAGTATCTTCTGCAGAAATCTTTTGCATTGATTTATTTACTTTGCCTCTCGTGAAGTGTTTGAAACACGATTAGTGGGTCTGGAGAGTGACTGCTTATGTATTCTCTTTCTGTCAAAAAATGTAATTATATAGCTTTCCTTAATGTGATATCTGGGTGCCTCTTAATTATTTTTTTAATAGAGTGAGCTGACAACAGCCTATGAAAAGCCCATTGATACTAACTCCTCTCTCACAGAACTGAAAACCAGAAAAGTTGGCCCCTTCCAAACAAACAAATTGATGGTTAATCTAACACCCCAGTAGCTGAGATACCATCCTTATTCTGCTTTTATATGTGCTTGCTATACCATCTACCAAGCAACAATGCAAATATTTATGTTTTCCCTTTTTTCCTCACAGAACTCTAACAGGGACCAAGATAAGCAGTATTCCTGTTAATTTATGCCAAGAGCAAAAGGTGCTACGAACTTTGTAAGTATACACTTTTGTATTTTCATTTGTATCAAAATGTTTTGAAAGAAGCTTAAATCTAATATACAGCAAAAGTATTGTTTAGAAACACTCATCCTAGTAGTTCTGTTGGTGTTGGAGATCCGATTGTGGCTTCTTGATTTTAAGAATCAAGACTCATGGGAGAATTGATGTAATGACTTACATTCCTTTTATAGGCATACACTGTGTTTCTTTCTTACAGTATAAAATCCATGTAAAGTGGTGCTGCAGAACAGTCTTTGCATCTTCAAACTCATTCTGCCACCACTCCTTGGTAACACAACAGTAGTCATATACATTGAGAGTACAGTTTAGTTATGGTGCTGTGACTTTCTATGTTCGAGAACACAGGAGGGAGCATCATGAACTAAGAGAAATCGATACGAGGATTGTTAGGAAGAGGATAGTAATACGAGGGAAAGACAGAATAAGCAGTAAAAGGGTGTTTTAGAATAAATACAAAGAAATACAAACTAGTAAATTAAACCTTTGGGAGGGGAGGGGCAAAGCTATGTTTACAAAGGATACATGAAGGAAAATTTGGAACAAAAGCAAGTGGTGAAAAAAGGAGGAGAAAGATAGGTTCTGTTTTATAGAAGATAAACCTGGGGGGGGGGGAATGATGAGGTAGAATTTATTTTCAAATGGCAGTTTATCTTTTGAACAGAAATTTGAGGATGCTTTGCAAGGAGGTACCAACACACTAAATCAAAATTTGCACTAAATTCCTGCACTGCATACCATCTATCCAGTTTATTCTGAAAAACCAGATTATTAGTAAACTTTTTTAGATTACAATTGTCAGAATTCAGGGAATTTGTACAGTGGGGTTTTGGGGTAGATGTATATCCAGATGCAGAGGTGAAAGCAGTGAAATAGAATATAGAATATATGTAGGTATAGGATATAGAATCAAAAATACTGGTTGGGAGGTATCTCATGAGCTGTCAAAGCTACTGCAGAGGCACAGCCCGTTTTTCTGTTACTTTTCAATTACAAGGCACCAGTTTCAGTAGCTGAAGTTTGTCAAATAGTTTTGGCGTGGGTGAATTTTTTGTAACAGTTGCTGGCTTTGCATCACTGATTGAATTGTGATTCCCTTCATGATTTTCTCTAAACTGCCCTTAGTTTCTTCTCAGAACATTACTAACAGGAAGATGATGCCAATCCATTTAATGGTTACAAATGATGAGATGTTTCTAGTAGAGAAGAGCTGGACTAAGCACCTTTCTCCTGTTTTCTGTTTTGAAGGGACTTGTCTTATAACAATATAAAGGACCTGCCAAGTTTTAAAGGCTGCTATTCTTTGGAAGAAATGTAAGAAAAAATACATGGTTTTTATCTTTATTGCCTCCTTAGTATGCTTGTGTTTTATCCTAAGTTTCTAAGATTAAGGGTGAAGATATGTGAGAAGTGTGTTGGACAGAGAATTCAACCACTTGTTTTTAGTGGTTAAATTTCCTCAATTAGCTAAGTTTAAATTGTTCATGTGGCACAAAAAGGAGTCCTGCATTTCAGAATAGTATTGCTATACACATAAATGGAATGAGCATTTATGTGGTTTTCTTCTTGCCTCTTATCTCTTCCGCTGTTCTTCAGTTCCCTCCAACCATCAGCCTATGCTTGTGTAAAATGTTTTTAATTCCATTCCCTGTAAGACGCATTCAAAACCCATCTTTGCTTTTCCTTGCTTCATTGAATTTTCTTAAGCTTAATTTCCAGACCATAAACAGTATTTCTGCCTAAGCTGTGGAACATTTGCGTATGTTCTTACTTCTCCTTCTATCTCTGTTGCATGCAAGCTTCTTGTCTCTTGGCCAGAGCAGGGCTAATAGACTTCTCAAAGGCCTTTGCTGTTATGCTCTTGACATCTTCAGGCTCGTTGTACATGTGGTTCATTGTAAAGGGAGCTACTGAACTGGAAGTACAGTTCTCCCATTAGCTCTTGAGGTGTTTCTCGACATGTTTCCTTTCATAAATCTGTATTTTGAGAAATTAAAGTGCACTCAGGGTCAGAACATGCCTAAAGATTCCCTGCAAAATGAAATGGATTTGCTTTAAATCTCAGTGTGATTCTTCAGAGTTTTCAAAGTGTTACTTTTTGCTTGGAAATAATTCAGTCCACACTTAAGTCTCTTTTGAATTAAATGAGTTGTAAGTTGGGATTAAGCAGAGGTGCCATGAAGGAGCTTCATGGCTGTATTAACATGGCTATGGGAAATAGTAAAACTGTTGGCCTGCAAGGGGTAATGAGAAAAGCCTTGCCATTGGTAAGGCTAAATCTATGAATTAGCAGGTGTGGAGCTACCTACCCCTTGGTTTGAGGTCAGACCAGTTAGCTAATTAGTTCTCTTTATACTTCTTCACTTTGCAGTTCCTTACAGCACAATCAAATCCATGAAATCACAGAGGATACCTTTCAAGGACTGTCCTCCCTTCGTGTCCTGTAAGTGCACATAACTGCATTCTGAGTAAAACATGATAATGTTTTTGATTCCCATGTAAACTGCTTGGTGTTATAAATCTAATTGATGGCAAAAGCCCAAGTGCGCTGGATTCTAAGGTGAAGCAAACCATGTGCAGGAAATATTAGCAGCAGCCAGTTTCAGTCCTTATCTTTTGATTCTCCATTTTGTTTTTCTAGCCTATAAAGATACTTCTAAAAACATATATATATGGAGATAGAAAAAGGAGATGATGTTTTTTTCGTACTCCACTATTTTGCATTATATCACTGCTATCTTGCATTATATTATTACTGCATTATTCCATTATACAGTATTTATTGGAGAAATCCTATCTGTTTTCCTCAGGATGAGCAGCCCAGTAAACAAAATTATCTCTTTCCCCTATATCTCTTGCTTCAGGAAGATTATATTATAGGAACACTGAAATTATCAGGGCAAAAATTGACAGGTGTTTCAAAAGGAATGTCATAATATAAGTCATGGTGGTTCAGCTGGATTTTGAAATCCAACACCGTAGAGGCCCTTCTGCTTGTTGTTGTGTTGCTTCCCCTCTCCCATGCCAATGTGCTCTGCCACTGGTGTGGTTGTCACCAAAGTGATTTTCCTGGCACCTTCACCCTGGGAGTGGGGGATGCTAGAGCCAGCTTCTGCCTTGGGACAACAGGCTGTGATGATACTGCCAGGAAGGAAGGGAAGCAGGGCACGAATGGGAGATGGATTCTCCTTTAGGGGTGAGGTGAAGCAGGATACAGCTGCCTTACCAAGGGATTTAGCTGCTACTGCACCTGACTGACTAGGGGAGAGAAGGGAAGTGGGAGGGTTGTCCAGCTTTTCTGAGAAAGGCATAATGTATTTGTCACCTTAGCTTTTTTTGCCTCAGTACAGTGGCTGTTACAAAGTTTTGATAAAACTGCTAAAATTATCATTTGGCATTCTTTGCAGTGACCTCAGTAGAAATCGGATCCGACAGATCCACAAGGAAGCTTTCACCACTGTTGGAGCTATTGTTAACCTGTAAGTAGACTGTTCTGTGCAGTGAGCTCCTCTCTCTAGCATTAATCAAACTATGATTAATACATTTTTTGATTATTATATGATTGATAAATTATATTAAAAATATTAATAAATAATTAATTATTTTTATATATGTAAATAAAATACATAATATTAAAAATAACTATCATGCTGAGATAGTAATTTTTAGCTTAAAATTTATATTTGCCCATTGTGTGTTTCACATGTTAATGGTGAAACCTCTCGCTAGCTGACCATTGTTTGCATTGCCTGATGCATTGACAGGCATTTGCCAGGCCACAGCCTCAGTATGAGGCTTAAAAAGCCTTCTTATTTCAATGAAATGTATGCTAAAGGATCTTCGAACTTACTTTGCTGTAACAATGTCTTAATATTCACATTTCAGAGATCTGAGTTTCAATGAACTCTCTTCAGTTCCTACTGAAGGATTAAGTGGACTGAACCAGCTTAAACTTGCAGGCAATTCAGAGTTGAAAGAAGCTTTGGCAGCAAAGAGCTTTGCAAAGCTCCGGTATGTTGGTAACACCACAGAGTTCCTTGCTTATTTGGACAGTAACAAGCAATAAGACAATAAATTAAGCCAGTTTAGATAATACTCATGATGAATCATGGAATGGTTTGGCAAGGGCCTTAAGCTCATCCAGTTCCAACCCCCTGCCACAGGCAGGGACACCTTCCACTAGACCAGGTTGCTCCAGGCCCTGTCCAGCCTTGAACACTGCCAAGGATGGGGCAGCCACAGCTTCTCTGAGCAACCTGTTCCAGTGCCTCACCACCCTCACAGGGAAGAACTTCTTTCTTATATCTGACCTGAACTTCCCCTGTTTAAGTTTGAACTCATTCCCCCTTGTCCTGTCGCTACAGTCCCTAATGAAGAGTCCCTCTCCAGCATCCTTACAGGCCCCCTCTCAGACACTGGAAGCCTGCTATTACGTCTCCATGCAGCCTTCTCTTCTCCAGGCTGAACAGTCCCAATTTTCTCAGCCTATCTTCATACGGGAGGTGCTTAAGCCCCCTGATCATCCTCGTGACCCTCCTCTGGACTTGCTTCAGCAGCTCCATGTCATTATGCTGAGGACGCCAGGACTGTATGCAGTACTCCAAAGTGGGGTCTCAAGAGAGCAGAGTAGAGGGGTCTACTCTATTAGAGTAGAGCAGAATCACCTCCTTTGACTTGCTGGTCAGGCCCTCTGCTGAGTCCTGTATTGCCTTATGTTGGCATATATGAAAGGGCACCTGACAATTCTAGTATAGAGGCCACTTGCAGGCTAGGTTCCTTGGAACCTTTTATATTTTTCCTCTACCACTTGTCAGGCGGATAGCACCTGACTTTGGAGTAGTGTTTTTGGTGCATTCCAGTTGTTACTGAACTGAGCACATCTGTCTTTCAGAGTGTGGAAAATGGGAGGAAATGCACAGATGTCTTGATTCCATAATCACCACACTTTATAAATACATACACTATCTGTTCTTGGAGGCAAATTATAGGAGTCACAATAATCATTCAAATGGAAGCCCAGTACTGATTTCAGTGCGAGATGGATCAGACGGAGATAAACTGCTTTGTGTTTTCAAAGGTCTTGCTGTACATTAAGAAGCAGTTAAAGACTTTTTCCCATACTATTAATTTGTCTAAGACCAGCAAAGGAATCCATGTCGCTTTTAGAATCGGGCCTCAGCAGTCCTGTAGAAACAGCAGATTGTTTTTTGTTTTTGATCTGTGTTTGAGGACTAAAGAAAGCATTGTGGGATCGTTCAGACTGATGACATTTACAAGAACAGAATTCAGAAACAATACTGCAGATAGCTGATATTGTAACCTTGAGTCATAAAAATCAGCTTCTGGTCTGCTATTATCTCATTGTTTATGTGGACTTCTTAAATCTCTGTGTGCACCTGTACTTCTTTACCGGAATTAATTGTATGTACCATTTCTGTTAAATAAACAAAATAGGGAAAAAACCCCTCCTCTTTTGGGGCCACAAAATGAAGAGTGGGAAGGAAAGATGTAACTTTTAATGTCATCATCTGGAAATTAACTTTCTTACAAAACAGTTACTCCTTAATTATTTTGCCTAATTAGTTCACAGTTTCATTTGCACAGCAACACCGCAAACCCTGATCAGAATTTGGTTTGTGTAAGGAGTCAAATCAGTAGTAAAGAGTACTAAACATCACAGTATTTTCATTGTGCTCCTTGCAGCAGTCATGTGGGTCTTTACCTATTCTTTATCTCAGTGCAAAAATTAATCAAAAATGGTTGCAACTGATCCAATTTGAAGTAATAGTTTTTTATTAGTGACTGTGACAAAAAAAAAGCTTCAATTTTGGCAGTCAAGTGTGCTACTTAAATGTTTTTAATATATGATAATCTTAACGTTGGTTACAGTGGGTAACACTGGTATTCTGCCTGTACTTCAGGTCACTCTCTGTACCATATGCTTACCAGTGCTGTGCATTTTGGGGTTGTGATTCTTACTTAAACTCTAATGCTGAAGATTCGGATCACCAAGATCAAGGTGCCTTGCTGGATCGTGAGAAGGGTAAGCGTTTCATTGTGCTAAACCAGCAGTATTATTTTGGGCCAGATTAGACTGAATAATGGTGTATATTGTCTTTGAATAAGGAAATTTGGAAAATGAAAACATTTATAGGGATACAAAAGCTGTCTCTGAAAATGCTTAGGAGTTGCTTACAGATTGGCACTGCCACGTTTCTTCTAAATGAAAGTGAAATGGATTATCTGACAGTGCAAGATTTGCCTGTTTAAAAAAAAAATTAAAAAACAATAATAAAAGAATAATTGCCAGTGTTTTTCTGCTCTGGCAGAAAATGTGTTAAGGTTCTTAGTATTTTGACCTTTCTGTTTAGAAAGGACTTGTCCCTTCACTTAAACCACATGGTTTCACTTAAACCACAACAGTTCTTTGTAGTGCTTCAAGGCCCATAGATCTTTCTCCAGTGATGAAGGATATTGCTGCTTTGTTATAGAGCGTTGTGAGTAGCTGGGACATGCAATAGTAATTCAAACTGCTGCAGTGATTCCTGCACTGAGCATTTGACTTCATGTGCCAAACGGGAACGGCTTCACTGTTAAAGTCTTGAATGTTGGTGAAGTGTTAGGCCTTTGATACTTCAAAGGGCTACCTCCATCCTAGGCAGCTTTGCTGAGTTTCGGGTTTTTTTCCTACAATTAACCTGTTTTTCATTTTTACTTGTATACAGCTGATGCAGATGTTCTAAGAAATGAGGAAAATGAGGAACTGGGACAGACTATTATTCACTGTACACCAGCAACAGGTAAATCTTAAAATGTGCTTTAGCATGATGTTATGCAAATAGCTGTCTGCAGAATTACATGTTTCATTCCTCCTAGTCATTCTGTACGCAGAAGATGAAATTCTACAAAGCTTGAGTGAAACTTCAGTTGATGTCAGTATTGTTTTGGATGAGCGGTCACAAAGATTTGGCTCAGCTTTAGACACATAGCACTGTACTGGAAAACTATACTAGGAAAAAACAGAACTTTGTTTCCATAAGCAGAACAATCAAGACTGTAATGCTTGTATTTAGAGCCTGCTGTGTTTAATGCACTGCCCCCTAATTCTGTGTTACTCTTGCCAAAGAGATGTCTATACGAATGCTCATCTGCTTCAGTGAGTAGTCAGCCTGGGCTTTAAAAGCTTAACTCAAACTACTGTCACTGGTGGTTTTGAGTAAACTTGATATCTTTGCAGGAGAGAGAATGGGAAACACTTCAGCTAATCTGCTCTCCAGCCCTACTGCAGCCGCATTAACTGACAGCAGAGGGCTGTTACAGGTAGCTGGAGCATGCAGTAGCATCTTGAACTGCTACAGCTACCTGTGTGATGAGTATTCTTATTGGCATATCAGAACTACTCCAATTCAGGCTTAAACAGCCCAGGAGTGTTGAAAGTCTTTGATCTTGCAAACAAGTATTTCCATCCTTGGCAGCTTCACTGCTGCCCTTCAGCCTGTCTTCCTCGAACTGCAAATTTCCACGCATGGTTCCACTTGGCTCTGAAAGCATTTGCTGTGGTGCCTCATACAACCGTGCCTTTGCCATGGGCTCTCTAGAGGATTCTTTCTGTACCTCTTGTACCCTCATCTTTGCATAAATTGAACACATAGATGGAGGGAACAGCATGCTTCCAGAGAAGTTAATACTGGATGAGCAGGGTGTTCCCAAGTTTTGTTTCATTCTCTTCTCCTAAACTGGTGTTTTACATCCATTATGAAAATCTGTCAGCATTTCATCTCTTGGCTAGCTCTGGCTTTAGTACACAGAATATCACAAGGATTTCTTAATCACAACCAAGAAAAAAATGTGGTCAGAAAGTCAAAATACATTATTAATGTAGCTGTATGTGATCTGAGAAATAATTAGACCAATGCTGCTTATTTGCTTTTGATCTTCTGTTCACAGAATGAGAATTCAGATGGTGTGTTACATAGGTTAAATCTTTAAAGCTTCTAGCTCTCTCTTTTTGCCCATGCCAGAGATGCTGTAGCTCTAAAAGGAATGAAGAGCATGTTCTACAAGTTCACAATTTGCCTTGTTTTTCACCAGTCCCTCCCATACTAACAACTTGTTTTCTATACCGTGCTGTCGTCTGGTCATAAGTAGGACACTCCACCCACCGTCTAAGTTCTGAATCATTGCTCATCTTGTAGATCCACTTTCTGCTTTGCCTAATGGCAGGAATGGATTGCTGAACAGTGGCACTCAAGTAGCATAGCACTGAAAGCCATGAAACTTGTCTTTCCCAGCATGAATTTTTCCCCGTGGGCTGGGAATATTGGTTAAAAGGGAGGGTAATTTTTAACTCTTAAGGATAGATGTACCCTGGGAGAAAGACAGGAAAATGTGGTGGGTTTTTTTCTCCAAAGATGCCTCACTGCACAGCTACTAGAAAAATGATTTTTGAAGCACAGCATTGACACTTTCACATTTCCTAAGGTGGAAGTTGTTTTTATTTATTAGTAGATTCAGCTTAGCAGGTATTTTTGCATCACATGAATGTACCATAAAAATAATTATTCTGGCGAGGATGTCTTAGTAATATCTGTAAAAAAAGGGATTTTACTGCTCTGATAACCCAGTTAGCGCCATTATTTCTTGCCCAGAAATGAAGCTTGCTCATTTAAACAGACAAGCAGATTCTTTTTTGATTTGTCACTTCAGTAATTTCTGGAAGTTGCTTTAAGCTTTGGGAGATTTTTGTGCTGGCATTTTGTCGTTCTGCCTCATTGCTGTTCCAGCCTGCAGGAGGGATGGGTTGTGCTTACCTTTCACCTGCCTGAAGGGAGGGCATGAGCTGTGCAGAGCCAGGAGTCATGGGCTGAATCCAGCTCCGAAGCTTCAGCCCGAGGTGGTAGCACAGTCTGGGGCTTTCCTGCTCTGCCTTCAGCTCCCAGAGTACCTGACTGTAGGGAGAGATCCCCAACTATTGTGCTTCGGACATTAGCAGTGCTTAATGAGGACGTAGGAGGGGTTAAACTCTTCTAATTGTTACTTAAAATCAGTAGGATTTCTCTATGGAATAAATAGCAATTAGAAGGATTAGAGAGGTAAGCAGGAGTAGTGACCTTTCCTCCTTGTCTCAGCTCATATTATTCTTCTTGTTGGATGTATTTCATTATTTAAACTTTTTTAAGTGGCAAAAGAAGAAGAAAAAAATCATTTTCCTGATACGACTTTCTAAGCTCACAGTGCCTTTCAGTGACAAGGGTGGGGGAGAGGGCTTGTGGTGTATTCCTGTCCCTATTAAAGCTGATAAACTGAATTTGTCAGCTGTTTTACAGATGTTTTCTTGTGACCTAAAGTTGCTCCACAAGGCATGTTTGTGAGTCATTTTTCAAGAGAACATACTACTTCTAAAAATTCTTTCACTTTGTAGGTTGGTTGTGAACGTTAGGTTTTATTTTGCTACCAGTGGTTTTTTAATGAAATATGAAATCTAAAGAAAATAAAAGGTATTTAGGTGGCACTAATGAAAGCTGCTTTGAGTAGCTGAAAGGTAATTAAGTTTGTTTAGCGAGCATGTTTACATGAAGTATTCTCAAGTGACCATTCATCACAGTAATTATTATTTCAGGCATAATTAATTAGTAAATAGTTTCAGCAGAATAGTTTACTTTCAACTGACCTGTTTAGCAGTTCAGCTGTGTGCTCTATTCATGAATTAATGAGGACTGCTCAAGTAATACCTTTTGAAAAACCTTGCTTATTAAGGCACGATTTTTTTCCTAAATTGCTTGTCCTGTTTTGTTTTTTGTTTTTTGTTTTTTGTTTTTTGTTTTTTTTTTTTTTTTGTTGTTTTTTGGTTTTTTTTTTGTTTTTTTGTTTTGTTTTTTTTCTTTCTTCTAGGTGCTTTTAAGCCTTGTGAATATTTATTGGGCAGCTGGATGATTCGACTTACTGTTTGGTTCATTTTTTTGGTTGCTTTATTCTTCAACCTGCTTGTCATGTTAACAATATTTGCATCCTGTACTCCACTGCCATCTTCTAAACTGTTTATAGGTCTGATTTCTGTCTCTAACTTATTTATGGGAGTCTATACTGGTATTTTAACTTTCTTGGATGCTGTCTCTTGGGGAAGATTTGCTGAATTTGGCATATGGTGGGAGACTGGCAGTGGTTGCAGAGCGGCTGGGTTTCTTGCCGTCTTTTCGTCAGAAAGTGCCATTTTTTTCCTGATGCTGGCAGCTGTTGAACGGAGCTTCTCTGCGAAGGAGATCATTAAAAAGGGGAAAAGCAATCGCCAAAAACAATTTCAGATTGCAGCAGTTTTTGCTTTCCTGTGCGCTGTGGTAGCAGGATGCTTACCACTTTTTTACAAAGCGGAGTACTCAGCATCACCCCTTTGCTTGCCCTTCCCCACTGGAGAAACACCTTTGTTAGGTTTCACCGTAACTTTAGTGCTCCTGAATTCATTAGCATTTTTGCTAATGGCTATTATCTACACTAAACTGTATTGCAACTTGGAGAAAGAGGACCTCTCCGAAAACTCGCAGTCCAGCATGATTAAGCATGTCGCTTGGCTAATCTTCACGAACTGCATCTTTTTCTGTCCTGTTGCATTCTTCTCATTTGCACCGTTGATCACTGCGATTTCTATCAGCCCTGAAATCATGAAGTCTGTTACTTTGATATTTTTCCCACTGCCTGCTTGCCTGAATCCAGTCCTGTACGTGTTCTTCAACCCGAAGTTCAAGGAAGACTGGAAGTTACTCAGGCGCCACATAACCAGGAAGAACGGAGCAGTGGCGATTGCTGTCAATGCTCAAGGGGGCTGTGTGACGCAGGATTTTTACTATGACTGTGGTGTGTACACGCACTTGCAGGGTAACATCACTGTGTGTGAATGCTGCGAATCGCTCCTGTTATCCAAGCCTGTGCCCTGTAAACACTTGATCAAATCACACAGCTGCCCTGCACTGGCAGTGGTGCCTTGCCAAAGGGCGGATGGCTACTGGTCAGACTGTGGAACCCAGTCAGCCCACTCTGACTATGCGGATGAGGATGACTCCTTTGTGTCAGACAGCTCAGACCAAGTGCAGGCCTGTGGCCGTGCATGCTTCTACCAAAGCAGAGGGTTCCCTTTGGTTCGTTATGCCTACAACATACCAAGAATTAAAGACTGAAAAGGCCTTTTGCCATCAGCTGTTCTAATAAAGAGGTATAATCCTTCATAGACTGTTGCCTGTTTTGACCTTTCCAAGCAGGAAGCACTTTTGTAATCATTGTTTAGTGTCACTTGTAAAGAAGGGAAGTGGGCAGTAATTTCTTGAGCCATATGTTTAAAAATAACAAAATAAATTAATCGATTGCCCTGACTGTAAATAATTGATAAACCAAATTTGTTACCCGGTATTTTTACTCTTTTCCACGCAATAGTGGTTTCTTTTATACATTTTTTACATGCTAATGGTGTGTTTCCACATTGTACTCCAGTTGTACTTTGCTTCTGCTATTGGCTAGGTAAGTTCTGTTGATTTTTTTTTCTTTTTCTTGCCAAAGCACAATTTAAAAGACAACTGTTTAATAGTAAAAGAAATTATTTTTAAATGTGACTTTTCTATAATTGAGCAAAAAACCTCTCTTGCTAGCTTTGTATAGTGTATTCAGCATTGAATCTCAGGATGAATTTTACTGCAGGGCCAAAAAAGGGATTAATTCTCCCACACATAACTGTGACAGCAATAGGAATACCATGTTCATTTTGTATTTCAGAATACTCAATTTTTAACAAAAAAGTTTTGTTACAATCAAGCACTTGTAATCCACAATACCTGTAGATGATGAAATAAGAATATTGACAGCTGTCTGGAATAATGAACACGTTTTCCCAGTGATGATGCATGACTTCAGGTGAACCACAGCAACTTGCTTTAGTATTAGGCGGTCAGGTCACACTGTTGGAAAGAGTATTGATGAATCAGGGGGGTGTTAGCAGTGCTTTCATTGTACACAACTCATGTCTTTGCAGAAAGACCAGCTAATACTCTGCAGCCTGTAGAATGTTACAGTGCCCCAATAATACCTATGAATAGACTGAGATTTTAGCAAATGGAGGGAAAATGGAAAGCATTTTTGCAATAAAGAAAAGCATTTTTCCAGTTATTTTACTGAGAGTGAAGTACACTGTGCAGAGCCACGGATTTTCACGTAAATCAGTGAGTGCAATAGTTTTAAACCATTCAAGTCCTGAGACCCAAATGATTTAAGTACAATCAGAGATCCATTTATCTATATTTAGTTTGAAATCGATACAAAGTTATGAATGCATGATTAAGTAAATATATGTATGTTTCTTGAACAATACACTAAATTTAAGAGCAAATCCACTGCCATCCCAATTACTCTGGAGACATTCTCATTAAGATTTAAAGCTAGATTGCTGTTTTGAGAATTAAACTGTATATACTGTTCATACAATGAATTTTTATCTTTGTATTGTAAATTATTTGATAGAACACATGATGGGAAATGTGGCTTCAGTTCGTTTTGTTAATTAAAGCTACCTCCTAAACAATAGTGGCTGCCAGTAGCAGAATGTTTAAAATGTGGTTTATATACTTCTTGCATTGTAAATAGACATGGTTGTATATTGTCACTGTAATAAAAACAGAATCCTTGTATATCAAAATCATGTAGTTTGTATAAAGTATGGGAGGATTATTTACTGTATTCTGTTAATTTTGTAAGCCAAAATATTCACATGTAAAGCAAAAGGGAAGAAAACCAACCCAGAGTTGTTAACTCTTATATTTACACTCATGAATATTACATCTGCAATTAGCATGGAATGTTACACTGAAAGCAAATAAAGGGTACATGAATATTGATTGTTATTTATCTCAATTTTTCAAAAGTTTGAGGCTGAAAATGGATCACATATAAAATTACTGAGCATAAATAATGTGTCGTCTGCTTTCTGCTACATGTGGTGAGAGCTTCAGGTAACAATTGCCAGAAAAAATAAGAAAATTGCCATTTACAAGTGGATTTATGATCTTGGACTGATGCTGACTTTTGGCATGCAAAAGGTTAAAACCTTCAGAGAAGTCCTTGCCCTTTTATGAAGCAGTCTCTTTATTAAAGATTTACGTTGGAATGGCTTAGAAAAATATACAGATGATGAGTTTGGTTTTGGTACTATTTCTATGCTGAGAGTTGCTGGACGGTTTTTTTAAAGCCGTAGTTTTGTCAGAGCCCAGCCTGTTCCACGCTCCCTCTATTGCCCAGCCCCTCACAGGTAACAGGAATACTTCCCACAGGAATACTTCTCAAAAAGGACAATAAATGTCAGCTGCCATTTCATAATCGGTAAGGAAGGAAGTCCAAGCATCCAGCTTTCAGAAAGCCTGTTGTGTTTTCAAACAATATTCTTTGGTATGCATTTATTTCTTCCTCTGTTTTACAAATGGGTCTTCACTGAAATTCTACTAAAATGCTCAGATGTGATCCATTTGGCGTTCCAGTATTTGATTGTATATCAGTCTGGTTTTGGACTTACTGTGATGCTAGCAGTTGTCTTTTAATTCTGTCAGCCCAGTGTCTTCCAACACACGCAGGTTTTATCTACTGGTAGAGGCGAGGGATTACTGACAGTAGCTACTGAAATTAACACACCAAGAAGCACTGCTGCAAAACTTGCCTGTCTCAGCATTACTGGCACCTATGGATGGTCACAAGGAGAACCAGAGAAATCCAGCCACCAGGTAATGCCTCCTTTGCTGTGTCTCCCAACTTAATAACTTTTAATTACACAGTTGTTTTTGATCTTTCGGTGCTAGCATAACAAGTTTATTTTTAGCAAGAGTTTTTAATATTGCCTTTCACATACCATGCAGTAGAGTCTGACAGATTTACTCTTAGCACTGAAGTTCAGTTGAAGATGATTCAGTAATTAAGGAAGTGAAATCTGAAATGGGATAATACATCACAAATTGCTCTTCACTGTTGTATACTGTAAGGACTTGGAGGGCGAATGGACACATTTCAGATATTGCATTCATGGCACAACACTACTATAAAATACAATATAGGTTTTACCTAAGAACTAGTATTTAATGGTCACTGTGGCATTTACTGTGGGGAAATTATTTAGACTTGAGGGTAACAAAATGAGAAGTGAGTCCCTGGTTTCCAATAACAAAAGCATAACCTGCAAATGCCTTCAAAATTTCAGGCCAAAAAGGAGCAAGTAGATCTGTTCCTGACGCTTTTAAAGAGAAAAATACTTTGTGCAGGAGTATGAACTAGCTAAAGAAGCAAAGGCTGTTCAAAAGCAGGAGGGCTGTGAGCACAGTGTATCACAGAGATGTGAATACACTCTACCAGGGAAGAAAACTGAAGCAATTCACAACCTCCTAGATTTCACAGCCTCTCATCAAGAGCTACAAATGCAGGCACAAAAGTAGCCAGTAGACAAGTATAGGCAATGCTCATTCAGCCCTGACACAGCATGAGCCAAGTAGTTTTCTTCCTCACTCCTGTGCCTGCCACATTGGTTTTTCCCCACACTGGAATATCTGAAGACTCAGGAAGGCAAATTTGACTATATTTGGTTCAAATTTTCTGTTGTAGGTTTTTTGTTTGTTTGTTTTGATTTGTTCTGGTTTTTCCAGGTTGCAAGTTAAACTAAGATACGCATTTTTCAAACTTTAGGCATCTTGTCTAAGCCTTATTTTGTGTCTGAATTTAGTAAGGTGGTTTTTTTAGTAAGATTATTATTACGCTTTTTCTGTATTCTTGCATGTATAGGTGGAGCTAAGCATTAAATCTGAAAATAATCGGATCTGATTCTTTTTATTAAATCCGTGTAGTATTAATCAGGTTGAACTGAGAGGTTCCTTCTGATGGCTCATAAGTTTTTGGAGACTGAGCTGATCAAATTACAGTTCAATTTCTAAATTTCAACTATATCATAAAGAAGAGTAGGCAAATTCAAGTATTTCATACAGTTGTCAAGTCAGGGTAGTTAGTGATTCAGGGTAGTTGATTTATGCCTAGAATTTAATTCTCTTCTCTGTTAGTTACCTGTAAAATTGCTTCCTTGACATCATTTTCTATGTTAAATGGTTTTTCAACTACTGTGGATGGCAATTAGGGGTTACTTGTGAGCAATTTGTCAGGAGCGTTTGGATGTTCAGACATGCTGATTGGCATGACTGAACAGACAGAAAGTGTAGGTCTGTGAATACATCACTCTGCCTTTACTCTGAATTTAACTCCCTGTTGCTAGATAGCTTTAAGTACTTGCTCACATAGTCTATGATGGTGTTGGTTCAGTTAGCACTGAAAGACTGAATGTACTTTTTGCCATTTCTTTGGTGAGAAATTAAGCTGATTTTTCAACAGTGGTAACAACCATAAGGGTGTGTATATATATTTATTAACTAAGCTCAGTTATTTGCAGCAACTTCATTGTGTTGGTTTCATTTTGCCCTAGGCTTCAGCAGAGTTGGAGATTAATTCCTGCCAGGGCAGATGCTTTTTAGAGGGAGGCTTTCCTATTACGGTACTAAATTCACAGAATTAAGGTTTTGCTGTGAAGCATGTCCTCATAACAGGCTGTTTGTTTGCTTGTCAGGCTGTCTATGGCCATAGGAGTGGTGCACCTGAACCTGCAGGGTTGTTGTTTCAATCCTTAGTATTTAACAAAGGACGTTGTTTGGACTCTTACCTTGCCTGTGTTATTAACTAGGGCAGAGTGGCTGTGGAGCAGGCTTGACAAGTTGGGCAGAGCAGTAAGAAGAGGGATAACAATGGTATTATTTTATGCTTCACTTCTATTCCAGTAACAATGCTTTAATCCACGGAAAGGTGAACTGCCTTTTGCCTCCCTCTCTATAGGTTGCTGCAATGCATAAACCTTGTTACAATACTGAGGTTTCTTAGTGTAAGCTACTTGCCCAATTCCTGTTCTTGAATGCCCAAGGAGGGGCTTCCCAGGAGGGAAGAGAAAGACTCACAAGTTTGTGTCTTTGGAAAGATTGCAGCTGGCTGCTGCCTTGCCTTGAGACATTCATTTCCCAGTTTCAAGCCATCCCAGTGTAGCAGCTGTGGGTTTTCCATTAGAAGCAAGAGGGTGCCCAGTGCAGTGAGCTCCAGAATTTCTCAGTTCAGTGAGACAGGCCTTTTTTTTCCTCTTTTTTTTAACTAGCCATATGAGACTGCTGCCAGTCTTCAGTTATGAGCTTTATAGCCAGGGAAGGTTTTCAAGCCTCCCTGAAATGGTTTGAAATTACCTTGTTCTGCAGCCTGTTGGAAGTACTTGAAGTTTTCATTCCCATCATGACGTGGAGCTTTGCTCTCAGTGCTTGTTGAGCCATGTAGTAAACCACGTTTCTACTTCCTGGACTGCATGCAGCGCAAATGCAGACATTCATGTAAAACCATATGTGGTTCTTGTTTAACAAGGCTGAGGCATTGCACTGTGCGCCTTGTATTGCACGAATTCAGTCTCATGTGAAGTTTTCTTGTTGTAAATTTACTTGGCATGAAATTTACGTTCTAACGATGTTTTGTTGTCTCCAATGCCTGAATCATCAGCTTATGTTATTTTAGGCATCATTTGTCTTGGGCTTGGCTGTTGGAAAATGCAAAGCTACATTTTTCTGACATGTTGGAAATCATCATTTATGTGTGAGTTTGCTGGTTCCCGTTTATTGAACGACTAAATACGCAAAAGTGTTCCTCGGGAAGAAAGAACAGCTGTACAGAGCTCATGCAAGAGCCCAATGCGGGCCGGCTGCGGCAGCGTCAGGCGCGGCCGCAGCCACCCTCAGCCCGGCTGAGGCAAGGCGAGGCGGGCGCCGGCGCGGGGCGCGCAGAGGGCGCGGCGATTGGCGGAGCGGCGTCCCGGTTGCCATGGCGGCGCTTGGAGGAGGAGGGGGAGAGGAGGAAGCCGCGGGGGCCGCCGGGAGAGCGGTGCTCTCTGATGGCGGGCTGGGGGAGGCGGTTGACCGTTATTAGTTGCTGACTTCTAGCCCAGGTTCTGCCCGCCGGCATGAGCAGTGGCGCCCGGACCCACAGCAGGACGAGGAGGAGGGCCGTCCGCCTCATCCCGCCGTCCTCTGCCAGCTCCGAGGAGCTCCTCAGTCCCTTCGGCAGCTCCCCACTCTCTCTCGCGTCCCGCCCCAGCTCCCGGAGCGGCGAGGAGGAGGAGCGGGCGGTGGCCTCTCGGCAAGGCGATAGGTAACCTCTGCGTCTGGGCCCAGGTGCGAGCAGGGAGCTCAGGGCCGGCCTTCGTGTGAGGAGCCGGGCTCCTGCACTCGCCTCCTTCCGCTTGCGGCCGGAAGGTTATTCCACATAAGTATAGATTTGTTTGAATAGATAAGTGCTTTAGGCAGCTTGTTCGTTTTTATGGTATCTTAGGAAGTTGCAGGTTACAGAAGTACCTTCTGTTAGCTAAGTATTTTCATGGGCTCATAAAATACCTCCAAGCTGTTAGCCTCATCCGCAGGGTCTTTGCAACTTATAAAAGTACAATCATTGCTGTTATCGTTTTAAATGCTCTTAGAAGCTAACGAGCTGTTTTGCCTGGTGTACCTAGCTAGAGGCAGTTTCATGTGTACACATTGCACACGTCTTCTTCCCTTGGCTTAATTTCATTCCCTTTTAATTATATGCAAACTTAATATGTCTTCTTTCCCTTGGGTTCTGCTCTACTTGACAGGAGGATAAATCTTATTTCTCCCTTTAAAATGGAAGGGGGAAGAACAGGGAGTGCCTGTCTTACTCTGGAATACCATCTTCACAATGGAAACTGCAGATCTGTGCAGTAACTGGTGGTGGATGTTACTAGCAAGAGGGATGAGAGAAGGACAGCTGAACTTCACAGGGGTGCAGGGTCCAAGTATGGCTCTCAAGCTTCCATGGAGGGTAGTGGAGGAATATGGACCACACAGAACTTTCCTTACAAGCATGTCTTGAAAAAGATGCTAAAAGTCCAGGGAAAGTGTCCAAATGTAGTCAGGGAAGCGTCAGACTGAGAAGGATAATAACCAGTTTATGGCCCTTCCTGTTTCAGCTTTTGTTAATTCTCCTTTTACTCCTTCCTAGTGAGCAGCGATGTTCATGTACCTTGAAGTTCTGTAGCACTCAGTTCAAACCACTGCATGCCTTTGCAGCTTGAGATGCTACTTGAGACAGCTCTCAGTTTTAGGGCCTGTTGCTGCAGTATTCCCTGGCAGCAGTAAGATGTGACTGGAGATGACCTCTGTTAGGGCCTGAGCTGAAACAATCTCATTAAACTCTGTGGGCACAATGTAGACTTTGCTCATGCAGACGTTGCATCTGAATAATACTTCTACTGTGTTGTAATAAGTGTCTGCTAAATGTTCATTTAGCAGCTTCCATGTATGACTGCCAAGATCTCAAAAGTACAATAAACCCCACTTCTTCTTACACAGCCACTACCTCCTCCCCCCCAATATGTACACACTCTTTTAAAGAGTCTTTTTTGTTGTTGTCCTCTTAAAACTACACAAAAATTAGCTGGAGGCAGACATTTAATGTGGGAAATGTGATATTTGCAAACGAGAAAGGCTGAAAATAAGGCCTTGTGAAATGGTGTTAGGCATTTTCATACTTTCATTATAGATCAGGGTTATGTTTGATGGCATGACTAAAGTGAATATATGGTAAATGATAATCACAGTGTTCTATTAATCAGACTTCAGTTCTAATACCAAAAGGATCTAATTTAAGATGTTCATTTAAAAAGAGATGTGCACTTGAGCATATGGTACATAAAGATGTCTGTTAATTATTCTGAAGAAGGTCATAGCTGTGAACCTATTAGCATTTCAGAAAATGGTCCCATGAAATTCAGGGTCTGTGTGGCTCAAAAACATAATTGGTGGTAGTTGGATGCACGCTGAACAGATAGTTGGATGCACACTGAACAGATAGTTGGATGCACACTGAAGGATTGGATTCTGGTCTGTGCTGCAGTGCTGTATGAGAGCTTTAGACACAGTAGTGCAGAGAGGAGAAATGTGTCTCCTAGCAGTTCTTCATATTGAGCTTGTGTTGCCCTTTGTTTTAAATTAATTTTCTGATAATTCTTATTTATTGCATACAGCGAGTTTTTAACATTACTCTGATTTATTTTTTAACTTTTTTTTTTTTTTTGGAAGTCAAAAGCTTTGACTTTATAATTACTGATACAAGAAAACACAGTAAATATTATTTTTCTTAATTCAGTTCCTCTACTAGTATTTTTCTCAGGTTGGTTTAATATATCAGCATTATTCTAGTAGAAGGTGCCCCAATGCAAATCATGCATAGCGAAAGAATGTACTGAGGAAGTATCCCTGCCCAAATTGTCAAGTCTGGACAAAGTTGTGTTGGTTTCCTAAATTTGAACGCATAATACTTTTATCTTTAATAAACTTTCAGAGAGCTGTTTTCTAACAAGATGTGCTCTTATGAATTCTGAAGTTGCATCCATTATTATATGAATCTGTTTAAAAACTCTCTCTGTTAAATTTTAGGTCTTTGTTAATGCTGTAGCATAAAAGCCCCGGCATGCAGCAGGAAGTACTGGAAAATGCTGGGCTTGGGAGTGCTTGGACTGTGCTGTATCTGCCCATGTATTGTCTTTGTGTCAGGGTGTCCTGCGGGTTCCGCTGTGCTACATTTCTGTGGCAGCACAGTATAAAGAGGGTTTCTGTCCGGGGAAAACAACCCTTTTCCACGTTAGTTTCACTGTGAGGCAGTTCTCCTGGGTATGTTATGGCTTGGCCAGTGAATAGTCATGGTTGCACACACACCTGTGGGTAACAATAATGGAGATAAGGGCAACACTCCTCACCAATGACATTGTCCCCAAATGCTTTATGTCACAGAAATATATTCTAAATAATACTGGGTTGTAAAACGTTTGGCAACAGAGTATTGCTGTTCCCTGTGGATGCGTAATACTTTTATATTGATAAAAAACAGATATCTTATGCTAAAAAGATTTCTTTCAGGAGCACTAACATACTGTGCTTGTTTGAACGCCTGTTCTGTAGCTTGAATTCAGTAAACAGAATTACTCACTGTAGTGAAGTAGGTAGGTGTTTCCAGAACTCATGCATCCATATAAAATACTGAAGTGAAGTCAAGTTTCACTTGTAAAGTGAGTTGTAAAGAAAAAATTCTGTATAAGATTGAAGGAATCTTATAAAGAAATCTATTGGCAAGTTCTCAGTTTTCATTGACTTTGAGCTGAGTGTACTATATTATATATGAGATAGTTAATGTATAGAATATTTTAAAAGATATTTCTGGCCTGGGGCTAGGGGTGCTGTATTATTCATGAGTATAGAAGTTAGGAGTTATGCAAGGTATCCTATTAAAAGTTTAATAGAACCTTGTGTAATATCATCAAGTATTGTATGCAAGCCATATTTCTGAAGTATGTTTCCTGTGAAGGCTTTTTAGGGTAGAAAACTTTACCTATTAGAATGAATGGATTCTTAATACTGCGATTATTTGATATCACTAATCCAGTTCTATAGGCTATGAAAGAAGAAAAAGCATTCGTGATTATCCTTTGCTCATGCTAAAGGCCACTTTGTACATGGAACCTCTCTGTGACCAAGAACAGGGTGTTAGTATTAAGTCTCTGATTTCCTTTGGTTCCATTGGTTGTGAGAAGGAAGGTGACACTTTGATGTTTCTGGTGTTAGTTTCTGTGTAGTTCATAAGAGGTAATGCTTAAATCTCTTGCACAGTTTGGAACAGGGTGCGGAAAAATGGCTAATAAGCTAGAATTTACTAAGTAGAAGATAAAGGGGATGGTCAGAGGTGCACTATATATGGCATTTATTCATTCTGGAGATTACTAAGCAAGTAAAAAAATGATGGAATTGCTGTCACAGCATGCCATAAAAGGAAAGTCATTTTGCAAGGCAGCAGCGCTGCTTAAATTTTCAATGAAGTATAGGTAATATTCTGTTACATTTCTCATTTTAATTCAGGAAGGCTGAAGACTCTGACATAGCAGAAGGGAAGAAAGAGTCACCTTTGAAAGATAACCTTTCACCATGGGAAGAATGGTTCATTGGAAAAGAGAAGGAGCTCCGTGCCCGCTTACACGCTAGAGCTGCAGAGGTGAATACACGCAGTTGGCTCAGTGTTAAGTCTAATAAAAGAGAGCAAGCACAGGAATTTTTTTTTGGTTGTGGAAACCCTAGTAGTTTTGTCCATTATTTTTTCGTGTTTTGGGCTTCCATAGTGTCTGTGTTTGACAATGCTGACGTGATTCATGATACGTGTGTTCTCTTTTGCTAAATGTTATGCTCCATTGAAGTGATGCTGCTTAATACTCTGCTTATCCAACTCCCAGGTAATGGTTTGACTTTAAAGCACTAAAGCATTTATATAATTGGTACCTTCATTTTCATCATGGGTACATACACCTGCATGTAGGTAGTAAAACACGACAGGGTGTGTGCTGGGTGTAAGTATGCCAAGCTGCTTGGTTAGGTATGAGGCACAGTGTTGTTACCCACTTAATGTGTAATTATACAACTGTTTGGTGTCCTTTCCCAGGATAGGTTTCACTATCCTAGGATTTTTCCCTCCTTCTATATTTTGCCCCCCTGCAAGTTACATGTTTTGAATATTGGGGCTGGGGCAGAATTAAGTGCAAGCTGTATGTTTTCTTGATTAATATATTTGTAGCTGCAGTTGATTAAATGATACTGTAGGTATTGTGTAGTGGTTAGAACAATCACATCAAAATTAGATAATTTCTCATTTCAGTTACTGATTTACTGTTTGATCTTGAGCAGTGTCCTAACCTTTCTGTGATTGTCTTTATCTGTAAAGTGAATAATGTACAGCTGTTTTATGTTGTTTGTAAAACACCTGCTGCTGGAAGATTCTGGAACAGCCTTTGAGAGGTCAGCATAACACCAGGATAGTTTGTTAAACTTGAGGAGTATGGTATGATCTGTTGATATTCACCACACGTTTAATGACTTTCCCTTCAGATTCAATTCATCTCTCTCTGTTTTAATTTTTAGACAAAAAAAAATGAGCCAAAGTAATTTCTGGTGTCATGTAGAACATGTGGTTTGTGTATGGACTTCTTATATGGTCTTGATGAGTAATGAAAGCAGTTTATTCTTGTGCATCATATGCTAGCATTTATACAGTACTAAATGTAATCGAGAAGAAATATCTCAAATATATATTAAGAACAGTTGTAGGATAAGCATTACTTAAAGCCATGTAGAAATCAGTGGAATAAGTAAATGTTTTAAAATTTATTTTTAAGATTTTAAAAGCATTAGATGTTAAACTGCAATGTAGGCAGCTCAAACAGCTTATATCAATCACCCTTTTTGTAAGATGCCAGAAGAGAACAAAGTATGTAATTGTGATATAAAAATGTTACTACATTTGCATATAAAAAAGTATCCTAAGAAGCAACTGTGAAGTCCTAGGTCTTTTGGTGGCAGCAGCATTGAGACTGCTCTGAACGTTGGAAATATGTGTGAACATTTGAAGTAGATAGCGGGTAATGGGTCTTCTAAGGTCCTTACAATGCCATTACCTTTTCCAGAAACCACAATCCCTGCAGTACAGATGTTTCAGAATTTAGAGGAGGTGTTAGTGGCTGTAACTTTGCTTCAGTACAACAACTATAGTTTCAAACTGTCTGTATTGTGACTGTTTTTGAGCTTTCTCTGTAGGCTCCTATTTTTTCAGAAAGAAGGGGTTCTCTATGAAACTGTCTGCAGCATAGGGACCATAAAATCAATTTCATGGAAATAATTCAATGTCTCTGAATTTTCATTGAAAAATAGCACTTTGTGCTGATGCTACTGTTAGAGAAGCTATTGTCTTAGTCACCTTTTTACTTTATTGATTAATTTCCATGGACAGATATAAGTGACGGTGTATATACTCTATGTCTTATAAAGATACTTCAGAATTTCTTTTCTCATCTTCAAAATAAAGTTCTTGTTTCAAAGTTTGCTAAAATCTTCAATAAATTTGTCTTTAATAAGCTTTGGGTTAAGCTTCTGGTACTGAAAACCACAAGTGAGTAATATTTCACTTGGCTTTCAGTGCTTTCCTGAATGCAAAGCAGTGTGTAAATTTTAAGTGTTGTAGGAAAGTATTGCCACAAATTAAGATTCCAGTGACTGAAAGGACATTTAAGTAAGCTGAAGAATTAATTGTTTTCAAAGCCTGAAATCATAGAATCATAGAATGGTTAGTGTTGGAAAGGACTTTAAGATCATCTAGTTTCACCCCCCTACCACAGGTAGGGACACCTCACCAGGTTGCTCCAAGCCCCGTCCAGCCTGGCCTTGATTGCTGCCAGGGGTGGGGCAGCCACAGCTTCTCTGGGCAACCTGTGCCAGCGTCTCACCACACTCATGGGGAAGAATTTCTTCTTTATATCTAACCTAAATCTCCCATGTTTGTTTGAACCCATTACCCCTTGTCTTATCACTACAGTCCCTGATGAAGAGCCCCTCTCCAGTATCCTTGTAGGCCCCCTTCAGATACTGGAAGGCTGCTATGAGGTCTCCACGCAGCTTCTCTTCTCCAGGCTGATCAGTCCCAGCTTTCTCAGCCTCCCTTTGTACAGGAGTTGCTCCAGCCCCCTTATCCTCGTAACCCTTCTCTGGACTTGCTCCAACAGTTCCCTATCCTTCTTATGTTGAGGACAGCAGAACTGCACACAGTGCTCCAAGTGGAAATATATATTTCCAGTTCTTATTCTAAAAATTTCACACTTGCGTTTCCTAATATTTGTGTTGACTTTCATCCATCTTTTCCAAAATCTTAATGACAGAAAAATATCTAAATCTAATGGTTACATTGTTTTAACTGCAGCACTATTTCCAGTATTGAGTGTGTTGGTGAAGGCGGTCACCACAGATTTAAGATGTATACTTTTTCTTTAATTAGGAAATGAATATACAGCTTGAGAAGATGAAGGAAAAGCAAGAATGTGAAAGGAGGAAAAGGATAGCTGAAGAGAAACATAAGGAATGGGTCCAAAAAAAAAGAGAGGAGGTAAATACTGCTTTGGCTGCAAATATTCCAGCAAATACCATGCTTTAAATAAACCTATGTAAAGTTTACTTAGACTGTTTGGACAACCATGTTGTTTGACTGAATGGCTGTTTCAATTGAGAATTCTAAAACCATGCCAACACAGCTAAACATTTCTCCAAGACTGATTTCTTTTTTTCCATTTTTTTTTTTCTTCTTTCCATGAGGTATAAAGAGATTTGTTTTCTGAGTAGTCATGTAACTGACAATTGGCCTACATCTTGTGCAGGAGCCTTCTGCTAGTTATAGCTGGAGTCTGGTTTTCAGTATACCTTACTCTTTGTGACTTCCTAGGTTTAGTGCTGAAGCATTTTGGGTAAAGTGTACATCTTGATTGTCTGCAATGTCTTGTGCACCAAGTAGAGCCAGAAGAAGGACTGAGTGAAGTACCATTGTGGACTGGCAAATAGTATGCTGGAGTTCAGAGGGATAAATGAGTTGTGAACCCAGATTCAGGAAATTCGCTGTAGGCCACAATATACAATTGGGAATTCTTTCATCCAAAAAGTCATTTCTGAGGGGGATCAAAAATTTTTTTAAGTTCTCTTGAGAGGGTTGTCTATGTTCAGGGTCAGAATCAGACACAATCAACCTGGCACCATACAGCTCTATGTCACACAAAGCAAGCAAGTGACAGAAATGGGAGTGCCCCGGACGCTTGGGTTTGTTTAGCCTCTGGTAGTTCATGGGTGCATGCATTCATTGGCTTACGGTCTTAGCAGTGCCAATTGTTTGCTGTTCTGTACTCTGGTACTGAATAAAATGAGATGAAAATTGATTAAAGATATCACAGTGGCACTAGCTGGGCTGGATATCCAAGCCTTATACATTTGTCTTCACCATTTCAGAACTCGAGATTCAGTCTAGAACTGCTAGAATAACCTGTGTTTGGATTTAACCTAGGTTACTCTTAAGTCTCCATACTGACTGGATGATTGGCATAAACCTACTCCAGAACCAGTCCTGCTGTAAGCATTTGTTATGTTGTAAAAAAGATTCTTCTTTATTCAAATACACAGCAAAAAGTGGTAGAAAATTTATTATTCAGTGTAAACAATGCCGTTTTCCTCTTCTAAAATACAAATTAAACTGTAGGTGTCTGTAGCTAATTGTTGGCTTGGAAGAGTTTGGGCTGCCGCTTAAAATTGTTCATAGTTCAAAACAGTGGAAGTTCTCATTTTCTCTCCTTCCTATCCCATCTTCAGCTTCTGTCAGTTTCTACCTGTTTGGGTGCTTCTTGGACCTTTGTCTTTGTGGATTTACTGAACTTCTTCACTGTTGTTAATGGGAATAGCAGGGTTAGTTTTGTTGGTTTTTTTTTTTTAATGTTAATCACATCAGCCCAGAGGATGGGGATAAAATGTAATTGTGTTTGGACTTTATCATGTTATATTTTGGAAGGATAAGGTCATCCTTATGCCATGTCCCAAGCTTTTACCAAAAGTAATGTGATTTTCATTTAAATAGTATGTTTCATTGGCTAGTCTTTTCTGTAAACCACAGAAATTGTTCTTGATTGAAATGAAGAACAAACTGAGCTTAAAAGCTTAGCTGTCTTTGGGAAATGCTGCATAGACCATACTACTTTTTCCACAAGATACTTTGTGAATCTGGACACAGGCTGAAGGATAAACATGTCAACTCAATGACTAAGAAGGTGTTTAAAGTTGCGTGAGGATTTCACATGAAGTTTAAGATTATATTCATGAACACTGATGGTTGCTATGATTTTCTTGGGGAACCTGTATACATATCATATTAGGGAAAACTCACTTCATGTTCTCCTGGAAGCATCAAAAGATGCTCTTTGAGGCAAAACCTCACAGTACTCTCCACTGTAGTATGCAATAGACACCCACCTCTTTCATATCCAGTTACTGATTCTGAGCCCCTGTGTGCAGACTGGAGAAAATACCATGTGGGACAGTGTCAAAAGCCTTGCATAAGTCCAGGTAGATAACATCAGTTGCTCTTTCCTTATCCACCAATGCTGTAACTCTGTCTTGGAAGGCCACCAAATTTGCCAGGCATGATTTGCCCTTAGTGAAGCCACACTGGCTGTAACCAGTCACCCCTTTATTGTCCATGTGCCTTTAGCATAGTTTCCAGGAGGATCTGCTCCATGATTTTGCCAGGCACAGACTTGAGACTGGCTGGCCTGTAGTTCCCTGGGTCTTTTTTTTCTCCCCTTTTTAAAAATGGGGTTGTGTTTCCCCTTTTCCAGTCAGTGGGAACTTCACCAAATTGCCACGACTTCTCAAATATGATGGTTAGTGGCTTAGCCACTTGCTCCATCAGTTCCCTTAGGACCCACGTATACATCTTGTCAGGTCCCATGGCCTTATGCGCCTTCAGGTTCCTTAGATGATCTTGGACCTAATCTGCTCCTACAACAGGTGGTTCTTCATTCTCCCAGTCCCTGCTTTTGCTTTCTGTCGCTTGGGCAATGTGACTGGAGCTCTTCCGTGTGAAGTGGAATGTTTGTGCATAAAGGAATTCTGCTGTTTTTTTATATGCCAAGCAAGTTTTCTTGCATTTTATTGCATGGCAATGTCAATTGTGATACTTTTACTGTTAAGCATAGTGCTTTTGGGTCAGGTTAGGAAGCAAAGCTTGAGTCCCATTCATTGGCAGTTTTCTTTTTATTGTTTTAATATACATTTAAAACTATATGCTGTGAATTTTTTCATGTTTCCAATTATTTTACATAAGCTATTTTTCAAAATAAAGGAACCATAGCCATTTAATGTTCTATGTAAATAGCTTTTGTGATCTGAAAGGTTGTAAATGAACTCGGAAGTATTATTTTGAAATATGAACTATCAAAGAGCATTCTAAGCTGTGAAATATGTTTATGCAAATATGACAAAATTTTCCAGCTCATTAGGAATTGACAGTTTAATAAAACAAACTGTCAGGAGCTGTCCTGGTTCTACTAATGCCTTTACAGTTTTCAGTAAGATACCAGATCTCTGGAGGACAAAGGCAGTCTTATTTTTTCTCTCTCCTGAAGTGGAGGCATTTGTGCTTAAACACAAGTCTGTTGGACTTGTTTTGATTTAGATGTAGTAGAGCTTTATTTTTTAAGAAGTCACTTGAATATCAATCTTTCATCTATTAAAATTAATACTTTAACACTAAAATATCTCCAAACATTCCTTTGATTCCAGAAGAAAATTTGCTCTAACCCAACATGATTTTGTATATAACTAAAACTTCTATTTCTCAGTTGCTGATAGATTTATTAATAAAAATAAGGTGGCATGACTGTAAATGCTGAGCAAGTAAAGCTGGTATTCAGTGTCTTGTTTTCATTTTTAAAGTAGCCTTGATTTGAGTGGTATGCAGGACTGAATAGCAAAGCCATTAGAATCTGTCTTAATCTTTCAGGATTGTTAATTAGTTGCTTGGTTGCTAATTGCTGTATTTAGACTCCGGTTTGGTTGGGAGCCCTTCTGTAGGCAACTCATAGCTGAACCTTGAAGTCTGAAAAGAAGGAATTAATGTCCTCAATCCCCATCACATCATAGAATTAAATCTTGCATAGGTATTGAAAACAAACTACTGTCTCATTTTTTCAGGTTGGAGTCAATGCTCATGAAAGCTTAGTTTCTCTGTGTAAGTTCATACTGGTGCTTTATGTGGGGTTTTTTTCTCAGCAAGAAAGGACCCATTCTTAGAGGAATTAAGCTTTCTATTGAAAATAAAACCAAAGAATGGGTAGAATTTATCATTGCAAAAAGAGACCCTTGAAATCTGTCATTTCATGTTTACATGCTGACTTCCTGTAGATACTGAACAGATCAGTTAACTTCAGTTGTTGTTCTCCACCACTGAATAAGTTAAAAAAACCCAGCAGCCGCTAACACCACCATCACTTCACCCTCCTAAACTGTACTTGGATCAGGGGACCTACAAGTACGATACATTTTGAAAATCTCTCCATAGTAGCATCTTTGCAACTTGTGTCTTGTCAAATACGTTCTTGCTTAACAAAGCTTTGTAACTGTTTGGCTTAGCAGGCTGTAGGTGCTATGTAGACTGTTTACAGACTTGGGTAAATTGCAGTTTAAAGAGGAAGATGTAAAGTACTACTTAATATCTTCACTGTATTTGGGAATTGCATTTCTGGTTTGTTCCAAGGATTTTTCTCTCTCCAGATTCTGATGGATAAATCATAGAATATGTGATGGCAAAACTGGCTGGGTGTAAAATATGAAAAAAAAAAAAAAGGTTGCTAGGTGAGGTCATATATGTTCAGGGTTGATCACTCATTCGCACTTTCTTTGTAGTATTTCCTTTGAAGACCAGCGCTCTTCAGAATGTGTCCAGTATGGTTCGATTCAAAAGTTCCTTGTTTCCTTCTTGGTGTGACCAGGTACTGGTTCTACTGCCTGATGACTTGCTGTTTTCTACTCAGTGGAAGTTTCTGGAGATGCTAGTGAAAAGCTTCTCCTCTCTTTTGGGAAATATGCAAGCTGCTGTCTAAAGTCAGTTTGGGGTTTTTTTCCCCCTCATTTGTCCTTCAGTCAATAAACTCAGGACGTATGTAGCCTTCTTCTAGGAAGAAAACTTTATCCTTACAACCTCATGTCCCGGGAATGAGATGCAGTATGGACAACTCCTTGCTAGAATCTGATTTTATAAAACCTTGGATTTCCAGACTCCCTTTCTTCCTTTATTCAGTCTCCTCTTACTGGTATTTCTCTCAAAAACCAAGGGTGGTTTTGACTATGGACCTTTATGTAGTCTCACATGAAATGTTTTTATCTTCATGTTAACAGGGAGCCAGCTCTTGCCTTTATAGTTTGTAAGTGTAATTTGGGTTTAAGTCTTGCCCACCTGTCAAGAGTGCTGTGTTTACAAGACTGTATCTGAAGAACCCCAGGTACATATTATTTACTCTGTAATGTTTTGCCATAGAAAAGAATTGCTTGTTGTTGATAGCTTTTGACCTTGAGATGAGGAGTCTCTTTCATTCCTGTCACCAGGTATGGGATAGAACAGTTAAGCAAGGTACATGTAATTGCTGAATTCTTGATTAATTGCCTTCAAATCAAGGTTCTAAAGGCTTTGAGAAATGCATTGCTGTTGCATAAAATGTGAAGTGTAAACTGCTGTGACTATTTAATGCTTTAGAACATTGTCATAACAGTCAGAACCTCCTATGAATTTATGCTGCGTAAAATATTAGGATTAAATGTCAGACCTGATGACAAAAGCTTTTTGATTAAATATTTAAAAAATTAATACTGATGCAGTGCATTCCACCCATATGCTCTATTATGGTATCTTCCAATCCGCCTTCACTGACTCTGCAAAACTACTTCATTCTTAAAATGCCGACAGAATATGAACTTGGAAATATGTAGAGTATTCAGTTTGTTTATATGCATATGTGTACCTACAGAAACAGGTTGTAAAAGACCTTTAAGATCAAGTTCAACTGGTACCCCAGCACTGACAAGTCCACCACTCAACCATGCCACTGGCGGCCTCATCTACACATCTTTATATTACATATTGTGGGTTAGCCCCAGTAGGCAGCTCAGCCCAGCACAGCTGCTCATTCGCTCCTCCACAGTGAGATGGGGGAGAGAACTGGAAGGGTAAAAGTGAGAAAACTCCTGGGCTGAAATAAAGGCAGTTCAATAGGTAAAGCTAAAGCTGCGTACACAAGCAAAGTGATAGAAGGAATTCATTCCCCACTTCCCATGGACAGGCAGGTGTTCATCCATCTTCAGGAAAGCAAGGCACCCATCGCCCATAACAGTTATTTGGGAAGACAAATATCACCATTCTCAGCATCCCTCCTTTTCTTCCTTTCCTCCAGCTTTATATGCTCTGGGTCTGGGATATCCCTTGGGTCAGCTGGAGCGAGCTGTCCTGGTCATGTCCCCTCCCAGCTCCTTTTGTACCCCCAGCCTGCTTGCTGGTGGGGTGGTGTGAGAAAGAGAAAAACCTTGGAAGCTGTGTAAGCACTGCTCGGCAGTAACAACAGCAGAATGCTGTTTCCTGCACAAATCCAAAGCATAGCACCACAGGAGCTGCTATAAAGAAAATTATCTTCATCCCAGCCAAAACCCAGTACATATGTAATATATATATATATATTTTTGCAACAATAACTGCTATCTCAAAAGTGGAATGGTTGCATCCCCAAAACCATGTAATTCTGAAACTCATGCTATTAGCATCCTTGTCATTGGTCTTTAGCTGGCATATAATACTTCATGCTATATTAAGATGATATCTGTATTAAGGTGATAGCAGAGTTGTAAGAGCACAAGTAGTGAAGTTACACATTTTATATTGAAAAAAAGATTATTCTAATACTAATTTTAATTTGACTCTATCATTTCTAATACTTTCTGCATTGTTCTTACAGTTTACTATAGGCTGGTAGTCTGTATAAGAACGAAAAATCAGTACGAAATACGAAAGCCTAAGACCAACACACTGTCAAATTATGAGTGACAATGAGAACATTGCAGCAGTCTTCCCTTTCTTGGTGTGCCGCATGATTCTTCTCAGAAGATAGACTTAGATTCCAACTGTTACTCCAAAGACTTTTTGTTTAATGCATACTTTATCTCACTGTTGTAACAGAGAACACAGATGGTTCAGCAGCTTGAGCATGACTTTCAAATTAAAAAGTCATGCTCATTCATGCTCTCTTTCTTTCATCCAATGGATTGTTAATTATTTGGTGAGGAGTGGTACCTCTTCAACAGAAGAGGTGGAGAATCCTGTCATCCCAGCCTGCAGCCTCATAGATGGAATCTTCTCACAGTGGGACATGTTATTTTGAATCCCCTCAGGCAGAAAGACAATGAAATCTGGATCTTCCCTGTCCTAGGTTAATATTCTAACAGCTAATGTTCTCAGTCAAAGCAGTGGTTGCTGCTACATTTTATGTAGAGTCTGGTGTGTTATGGTTTTTGCTGACAGTTTAGATCTGAAAGAGATTCTGGGATGTTCATTTTGTTCAAGACTGAACCCTTTCAAAAAAGTACTTGGGAGGGAAGCTTAAAATCTAGCATACTTTCCACTCCGGGGAACCAACTGCATTTAATAATTTAAGTTTCCTGTTTATTTACCTAAGTCTGTCTTTATCTAGTTAAACTCTTTGTGACTGGGCTTAATTAAGGAGTTTTTGTCTGCATATTGTGGGGTTTTCCGCATCTAGACCTGGAATACTTTACAATGTACTTTACTTTTTAGCACAGTGTTGATGTGTCTTTCCACAAAACTTTTCAGTGAGGTTGTGCATGGCCAATGCCATGGTTGTAACTGTAGTTTGTGCCTGGCTCATAATTGTATCCAGATTTCCTTTCAGAGTACTGTAAGTAGAATGAAGTAATTCTTCATGTTTAATGTTAGAATGAGTTTTAGATACACTTCTGGTGGAGGAGGTCAGAGTGGCAGATGACTGAAATAGGAATGTCTGTGTATTTTAGCAGAATTCATGTAGTCTGCGTTCTTCTGAAACCTCTGAGAGTGCTCAGGGACTAGTTACACTAAGACTTTCTGCTTGTCACATATATTGAGTACCCACATGAAAGGACATGGTTTGGGAGAAAGATGCATGTATGTAACCATCTTAAAATTCTCCAATTACTAGACTGCAGTGGGGTCTGCGCTGTCTGAACTGGAATAGTAAATTGTTGTAAACATGCCTGCCAGTAGACAACTGCAGCTCAGTGTTGTTTCACTGACGTCCTTTCTGGCCTCTTCTTGAGAGATTAAAGAAGTATTTCTGTGGGCTAGGCTTGGTGACTGATCTGTGTAATATGGCTAAATTGAAAACGTAATAAAAATTGGCTGATCAACCAAGGTTCCTGAGGCTGCTAACTGTGATTGATGCTCAGGATTATTATGATGATAAACAGGGAAATCTGAAGGTATGTCCTGCTGCTAGCAATGTGGACTTTTCCTACATTTTGCCATCAGTCAGCATCAAATAATGCTAGCATATGGTAGCTGTCGGAGCAAACAGCTGTAAAATAGAGCCATCAGTTATCTATGGAAAATGTTGTTACGTTCTACAGACCAGAAAATGGAAAAGGATTGTCATAAGAAGTATCTTAAGAAATATAAACCCCAACATTAATTTCTGGAAAGATAGAAAATGCAGAACAGAAAGCAGCTCGACACTTTACCCTTTCCAGCCTCTCACATATTTTATTAATTTTCCTCCTATTGTTCCTGTTCCAGTGGCAGTTGGGCTTTTTTCTGCGTGGACAATTATTTCATGTTTCTACCTTCTGTTAGGAAGAAAGTGGAATGCTTCTTCGAATTTTAAATTCCTTTGCCAGCTCTCCTCACATACAGAGGTCTGATTTTTCTTGAAAAGTTAGTTCTGCTGATGAGGCATTGGTACTGACTCAGTGACACACATGCTACCTACTGAGTCACCATCTCTGCTTGTGGCACAGCTGGGTTTGTTTTGGGTGGAGGATTTCCAAGAGCTGACTTAGCCCAGGATTCAGTAGTTGCCAAGGCTTGACAGGATCGCAGCCCAGAGCAGTGAACCCGCAGGGCAGATTTGTATCATTTCTCCTAATAATGTGCTGGGGTGGGGTGGAAGGAGAATGAGTAGTTGGATGTTTTACAATCAATACTTTATGTAATACCTGTAATCATATTTTAAAGTGTAGGTGAATTTTACTCGTGGCTTAGAGAATAGATTGTGTCTGTTTGGAACACAGGATCAAAGAGAATTTTTGAAACCCAATCTGACAACACCAAGCACAAACAAGTTGCATAATTTCTCTCCCCCCCTGTATAATGTGGAAGGAGAGTGAAAGGAGGATTGAATAACATGTACATTAATATGGACATTCCTAGCATTTTTGATAGGCTTGTGTAAGGGAAAGTAATGAGGATGGGGAAAGATTGGGAAAGCCAGGGTGACAGGAGCTTGACATGAAACAGGTTATTAAAGCAGCTGGGAATGTGGTGTACACTAACTTTATGAATGAAAAGCTGTTCTGTGCATGAGAGAAAGAGGAAGCATTTCTGATTTGTCTGCAGAATAATTTCTAGGCAGCTACAAAGTCTGCAGTTCTTCAGGGAGTGTCCCATCTTGAGGATGTTTCGCTGGAAGTAACATTTAGGAATAGTTGTGGCTTTCATGGTAGCGTGCATGGTATATCATTGTTTACATAGGACCTAATTTAACTTTGAGTCAGCCTAGATAGTAGCTAAACTCATCTGAAGTATTGTGAGTAAAGATAATTTAAGAAGATTCCCTGCCTTTTGATTACAGTCTTCAGAAAAGTTTTTAGGCTCTTTTCTGCTTGTCATTGTTGCCCATTATTGACCAATCCCCCTAGCTATTGGAGGGGCTCTTTTTTTTTTTTTTCCCCCCCAGTTTTCTCCTATATTTATTTTCGTATTTTTTATGTAAGACCCTTAGCTTAGATTTTCTGACCTTTTGTGCTTAGAAGAGATAAAGTGGGATGAATATTCCTGCTCTTGTGTGTTTTTCTGCTTTTCCATTTATTTATTATGCTTTGCAGTTGTAGTTTTAGGCTCTTGACTTCCATACTGCCAACTAAAATCATTCTTGTGTCAGCATAAGTTCTGCTAAACTACACATCTCCTTTGTTCAAGAGAAGTATGCATAAAATAAGAAAGATTCCTTAAAAAAAAAACATTTTTATTCAAGAGTTCTTTTCTATAAAGTGGAAACTGATGTAAAATCTTCTGCCTCTCTTCCAAGTCATGGGCGCAGCTTGTCTGGTAAATATCTTTGCCTTTATGTGTGCATGCAGGTTCTTCAGAGCTAAGCAAACTAAGCAGAAATAGTGCTATATCAGTAGAATCGCTGACATTTGATAAAGGTTATGAAAGGGATGGGATAGCAGAGCTGTTGTTGGTCTTCCAGTGAAAATACCTCCTGCTCAGATCAAGAAAAGGGTATCTGTATGTGCTTGTTTGCTTAGAGAATGGTTCTCAAAACACTGAAAAGATGTAGAAGTAAATGAAACCTCTGTGTATTGTATTTTTCAAATTATACAATTATATTGCAGTTTCACTTTACACAGTTCCCACTTTTTGCCTACCCTGGAAGGTGTTTTCTTATTTTCCCTTTCATCATTTAAGAGGATAAATGTGTAGATGGATTCATAGAAGTCAGTATGCAAATAAACTAAAGAATAAAATAAATGTAGAGAATACATGAACATAAAACATGAACTATGTTATTTTTGTGTCAGTTTAGGTTTTTGTGTCCTTTTATGTTTTTGTGTCCTGATTAATCTGCATATCTCAGTGACTCATAGAAGGGGACAAGTTGTCTGACTTCCATTTGAAGCTGTAGTTTGCTCTGGATTCAGTGAAAAGTAAATGTAACATGTCATTGTCAAGAACTGCAACCTGTATTTCTTTCCCAGAAAAACTGAGAAGTGTCTGAAGTGTTTTAAAAAATGTTGACTAAATCAAACAAAGTAGTAAACATCATAGCAAAAGGAGTCCTGAAAGTAATTTTTGTATCATGTTTTGTGACAGTTTTCTATGTTTAAAATTATTTTATCTGGGACCTTACAATGTGAGTTTCTTTTTCTCAGGTTTGTGATAATTTTATTTGTAATTATGTAATACAATGAACTGTAGTCCTTTTAAGAATTGCTTATTGAAATATACTGAAAAGTTTCTGTTCTGTTTATTCAATCTATTTCATATAGGAAAGAAGGGAAAAGGAACGAAAGTTGAGCAAAGAAATGGCAGAAAAAGCCACAAGGGAGCTAGAAAAGATGCAGTTACGAGAAAAGGCTGAAGTAAAGTATAAAGAATGGTTAAAGAAGAAGAGAGCTGAAGAGGCAGAAAAGAGGAAAAAAGAGAAGGTATTAATCAACTAATAATTTATTTGGATAGAGTTACCTAAATACAGAATTATTAAATGTATTGGTTGATGAAATTGGGTAGAATTTATCAAATGGCAGTGTCGTACATGAAAGAAAAACTTCCAGAAAACCTTCTGAAAGGACACAGAGGTACAGTCTGCAAAGCAAGATGCATAGTAATGCATTTTGGTTGTTAGTCTACTGCAAACCAGCTGCAACTGTACTTAGACCTATCATAACTCAGAGTGACCCAGACAGAAAACAGGCAATTACATATATGCACAATTTTCTGCCAGCACGACTGTTCTGTTATTATTACAATTGCACATATTTCTGATGAAATAGTGAGTTTCAGAAGACCTCTTACTTATTTTAAGCTTCCTAAAGGACGGCCTTTGAGGTACTCTGGTTTACTAGAACAAATGCTCTAGCAAGGTTATGCTTGCAGAAATCATCCAGATTCCCCTGAAATATCACATATTGGTAATGATTATGGCTGAAAACTATGAAATGTGTGACCAGCTCTCTTATTTGTGAGGTTGATTGATTGGTGTATTTTAATTTAATTAACATTACAGTTTTATTTTTCAGTATAATATATAATATTATAGGAGTACTACACTACTGTTGTAGCCAAGTGTGGGGAGGATTATGGTGAGAGAAACTTATCTATATTCCTCTTGACATTACAGCAGTTGTTCTTAAAGTGCAGAACACATTTGTAAGTATTTCACAAGTACATATAGTAATTTCTTTGGATTAACTTTAAAATACCATCAGCTGTATCAGATTAATTTTCAGGCCTTAATTATATCAGTTTCTCAGTATCTTGAAATTTCCCATGTAATTAAAACACACTTAAATATTCTGTACTCGTGGTGTTTATTTCCTGATTGACAAATTGATTCTGTGTCTCTGCTAAGCAATAAAATGCAGGGCACAAGGACTTTGAAACTCAAGAAAATTAAAGTCAAACAGATTTAAATCACATGTGTTCTTTTTAGAAAAATCTTCATTACGCAGGTTCTTATAAGCTGTGTTCATGGTGTCAATTCAGTTGAGTTTAAATCTAAATGCTATGCCTAAACATATTAGTTTTACTTTTTTTTCTGATTAATTGTTCCCCAAGCCTGCTGCAGGCTTGGAGGCAACATGGTTGTGGCTGACCCAGGGCTGCATGAATATGGGTAGATGAGAGAAAGAGTGGGTAGCTGTCCCAAATGCAATAGCCTCTTTAGGCTAACTGCAGCACAGTAGGCCCTGGTCTTCTGCCCATTATGTTCAGAATACCTTCTGTATGTAGTCTTCCAAAAGTTTTCTTAGAGGTTTTTCTCAGAGAAACACTGGATTAATGTGGAAGTTGGTTTGTTTTGGTGTTTTTTTTTTTTTACTTTTTTCCAAGACTTAAAGGAACAAAAAAAAAAAGTCAACTTTTTGTCCTGGCTTCAGCAGTAGCAGTCATTTTTTTTTGCTCCTTGGTAGCTGTTGCAGTGCTGTGGTTTTGACTTTCGGCTTGGGAACAACGCTGATAACACCAATGTTTTTAGTTGCTGCTCAGTAATGTTTACTCTGACCAAGGGCTTTCTGAGCCTCATGCTCTGCCAGGGTGGAGGGGAAGCCGGGAGGAAGCAGAGACAGGACACCTGACCCAAACTAACTGAAGAGGTATTCCGTACCACAGCACGTCATGCCCAGGATGTAACTGGGGGCAGTTACCTGGAAGGGCTAGATCTCTGCTGGGGTGGGGCTGGGTATTGGTCGGTGGTGAGCTGTTGTGTTCTCTTCCCTTGTTATTTCCTTTATCATTATTATTATTGGTGGTAGCAGTAGTGATTTGTGTTATACCTT